>VYZU01066375.1:0-98738 GCA_013401355.1 Ceyx cyanopectus | reverse complement strand
GGCGGGCGGGGGGGGGTTGGTATGCAGCGCGGAGCCGGCCGGGCTGCCCGCTTCGAGCGGCGGAGCGGAGAGCGAATAGAGCGCGGCGGCCCTTCCCCGACGGCCCAATCAACGGGCGGAGCCGGCGGGGAGGCGGGGGCCCGGCGGATGGGCGGCGCGGCGGGCCAATGGAAGGCGGCGGCAAGCCCCGGGCTGGCCGCGCTCCGGCGGGGTGTTTCCTGTGCTGGAGCCGGGTGAGCGGGTGGGAGGCGGTGCCGGCGCTGACTCGGCGGGGGCGGCGTGAGCGGCAGGGCCGTCGGCCAATCCGCGCCTCACACACACCGCCTGGAGGGTGTCGAGCAGCGGCGTGTGTTCGGCGGCGCGAGTAAAACGGAAGGCGGGGGCTTGGGGAGACGGGCAGGTCCGGCGGCCAATCAGCAGCGAGGCCCCGCCGAGCAGCGCCACCGGCTGACACCGCCTTTGCCCGGCTCCCGTTCGGAGCTCCTGCTCCTCCAGGCGCGGCCGCGGGGCGGCCCCGATTGGCCCGTTTCCGGGGGGGGGGGAACGGGGACACACCGGGCGCGCGGGGAGGGCGGGGTGAGCGGGCGCGCGCGCCGCGGAGGAAGTAAACAACCCGTCAGCGCGCGAGCGACCGTTGGAGCCGCGCGCGCCAAACGCCCGTCCCGCGCTCCGCGCTGGGACCGGCCCTGAGGGGGTGGCGGGAAGGGAGCGGGGCCCGCGCGTAGCCCCCGCAGCTCGGCCTGGCTCCGGGGGGTCTCTGCCTCGGCTCCTCCGGCCTCACGTACCCTGTAAGCGTTCCCCCCGGCCCCCGCAGCTGGCGGTGGCTGCGCTGACATGGGACAGCGCGGTTTTGGTGCAGCGCAGCGCCCGGGGGTAGGGAGGGAGGGAGCCGGGGGGGGAGGAGGTTCGTGTTTGTGACCCGTTGTTCTGCTGTTCGGTAGCTGTCGCGCTGTGGGGACTGTCCGATGAACCGGGCTTGGTTCTGGCGCCACTGGCAACCCGGTTCTGTGGCTGCCTGGAGGAGCATGTGATCTCCACTCTGGGATCCAAGCTGGCCACTGGCATAATCCCTCATTTTAAATCGAAATACAAAGACTGAGCGGTAAAGTCCTTCTGTTCTGCAGTCAAATCGTGACTTTTAAGGCTCATGTGCCTTGGAATTGTCTCCCCAGCTAGGTTAGTTGTTGAAATACAGGGGTAGATGTTAGTGGATGCACACATTTCCCCACTTAAGAGATACTGTTGGAGGGTGTGGAACCACTTCTAGCCCTTTACCTACCTCCACAGGGCTTCTTCCCATTTATTTCCTTTGTCAGCTCCCCAAGTGCCCTAAAAGAGGCATTTAATGGGCACCAAAGCGCCGTGATTCTGCAACCCAAGAACAGAAGCAGCTCTGCCACTCTTGCTGTGCCATGGCCATAGTTACTCAGCAGTGGAGGGCAGGGTGTTGCTCACCAATGCACCCTCCTGCCTTCTCTTTTTGAATAAAAGTTCCCCTGCCCAAGGTACGTTTAATTTGAGTTAGGAGTTTGTGTGTATCACTCATGTCAGCATAAAAAAATCCCAATTTTTTTCATAATGCAACTGGAAAGGTTATCCCCTAGCCAATAATTTTGACCACATCTCCTTAGTACTCCCTTCTCTGTCAAACAAAATGTACATGATTTGCTTTCAAGGTCATTCTTTGTCTGCCTCACCTATGATTCATTATTTAGATGACAACTCTCCCCAATCCCTGACACCAACTTCCACCACCCACTTGTTAAATTTTTGGATAAACAGCTCTATGTTTTCTTTCATTCTGCCTCAGATGTGGGAAAAGATCTTTTTTGGAGTCTCCAGTAACAGCATTTGGAAGCTGGCATGCCAGATCTTGCTCTTGCCATATTGATTGTTAATGCCTCATTATTTCTTTGTACTTCTCTATCTCTTTGCTGCTCATTTTGTGTTTAAACTGTAGCCTTGGTTTGGTTTTTGTGTGTGGTTTGGTTGGGTTTTTTTTACAGCATCTAATACAATATGTTCTTGTCCATGATTATAGCTCCTAAGTATTATGGCAATACAGAGAATAAGTTATAACTACTGAAATGTAATTATTCCCAAAACAAGCAGTATAGATGCTAGGAAACTGAAATTAAATTTAGTTTCTAAAGAAATTCAAGCATGTTAGTATGAAAATACACAACTAATCACCCAGGAACACTGATTCTGCCTTGCAATGCTATCATGCTATAATAATAAGTTTTACTGCATTATATTGTTGATAGCCCCTGGTAGAATTAAGCAGGTTTTTTAAGATAAATTCATTTTCTTTTTTTTTTTTTCCCTACCTGATCCATCAGTTGGGTGGAGCTGAGATTTCTTGCCCATTTCCATATATTGTTCTTTCACATGAAAATTTAATGTGGGTTTAAAGTTTTAAATATATGAAAGCCTTATAACTATGGAGCAAGGTGAAGTGTGTTCATTGCCTGCTTATTCCAGCTGGTTGCTGAAGGATACATGTGGGAGGAAGAAAGGAAACAATTTGAAAGAAAGGGCTTGGGTTTTCTATTTTGTTTATGGATTTTTTTAGTCATCAACCTCTGGGCTTGCTTGACAGTAACTATGAATAAGCTGTCTCTGTATGGAAGAAGAAATGTATCAGTGTTTTCTGGTCTCTTTTAAAGTCTTGTGCTATTACATTGCACTTGCAGTGTTTTTGCAAGGGAGTTGGGAAAGCAGCTTATGCATCATTCAGTCATGGAGAATTTTGGGGTGGCAGACACATCAGACCCACAGGGCAGCTGCAAAAACCAGAGCTAATAGAAATGCATGTTTCTCTTGGGTGCTCTCTGGCTGGAAAAGAGTGTTTAGCCTTCCTGAAAATATAAATTGTTTCTGTTTTTCTATGGAAGTACTAGAAGATACTTCCCTAAACTGCTAACAGCTCTTTCACTTCCGTATGCTTTCTCAAAAATAGATTTTCCATCATAATGGTTTTTTTATTTTGGCAACTCTTATCATGTGAGAATACCTGTTAGTATATGATACTCTTCCTTTACTGGAATAATTAGATACAGGATAGGAACTAATGTTACTGTCTTATTTCACAAATTATTGCAAGTTTCACAAACTTTTGTAAGTTTCTGCCTCACTGTTTCTCTGGCTGCTCCTCTAGCACACAGTAAGGAGTCAGCACCTCATTGTTCTGTGGAGTTAGGTTTAAATGCTTCAGTTTTACTTCTAGAAACTAACCTGGGTATGAAACCCTTCCTTAACTGTGGTTGCATTGTCTTCCAGCAGCTGCAAAGGGAAATCAGGATCCCCTCTTCGTGTCTCTTGATCTTCACCAGACTTGAAGAACCTGTAGCTCTGAGCTGGAGGTATGTTTGCTTTGTGTTCATTTAGTTGCTCTTTCTCCCTCACCGAGTGTCTAGTGACTGCATGAGGCAGGCACTGCACAAGACCAGAAATGGGAAACCACTTCTTTCATTATAGTTCCCACAAGTGGCTGTAATGTCTGTAACATGAAGTACTTGGCACTGTTGAGCCAAGTGGAGGGCCAGCACTGTCATCTGCTGCAGCACTACTGAGGGACAAGGAATGAGGTCCTGCAGGTGGCCCTGAAATTCCACACAGAGCAATGTTCAAGTATGAGCATTTATCATTTAGATAAAAGAGGTAGATGGTTTTGGACATGATGTCCAGTGATTTATTACTAATTTCTTCCAGTTTCCTCTACTTTATTGTGCCCATCCTCAGTTGCATCTATGGGAGTAATTACCCAATGAAAGACAAAATAAATGAATATATTATCAGCATTCTTGTCATACTGAACCCAGAACACAGCACTGTCTAGCTACTAAGAAGAAATGAGCTCAATCCCAATTGAAACCACAATAGTAAAACACAATCCTAGCTCAGTCTTACCCATAGCATGTTCATGAAAAGGAAAGGAACTCCAGAGTGCCCCTCTGTAGAAATTTAGAATACAAATATCCCAAAAGGATTTGGCAACCAAAGGATGTTAAGTGAAAGGTGAGCTTCCAAGCTTTTCATTTTGTGTTACACTAATTATAAATTTGTTGATATTTCTAACATATTATTGTTTTAACATAGTTTACCAAATAAATTGTCATTTATGTCAAATGTCATTATTCATAATCTATATTTCTGGTCCAAGCTCTTCCCCTAGAAGTGTCTATCTTTGCATCCCCAGAGCAGCCTGCTCTTACAAACTTCTCAGCAGTTCTGATCCCAGTACAGACATACTCTGATTTTTACAGGAGCTGAGGTTAGCTCAAAAAATAACTACAACAGTGGTTTTAAACTAATCATTTATAGCTGGGTTCTTCTGCAAACAGGGAAGCTTCCCCTTTCATTGTATGGCAGAGCAATGTGAAAATGAAGTGACTGTGACATTTTTAACCAAGATCCTTCTGTTTAAGGCACAGCTCACAAGTTCCAAACTCAGTTTGTGGCAGGTTTGCCCTGTCCTGGGGCAAATNCTTTTTTTTTTTTCCCTACCTGATCCATCAGTTGGGTGGAGCTGAGATTTCTTGCCCATTTCCATATATTGTTCTTTCACATGAAAATTTAATGTGGGTTTAAAGTTTTAAATATATGAAAGCCTTATAACTATGGAGCAAGGTGAAGTGTGTTCATTGCCTGCTTATTCCAGCTGGTTGCTGAAGGATACATGTGGGAGGAAGAAAGGAAACAATTTGAAAGAAAGGGCTTGGGTTTTCTATTTTGTTTATGGATTTTTTTAGTCATCAACCTCTGGGCTTGCTTGACAGTAACTATGAATAAGCTGTCTCTGTATGGAAGAAGAAATGTATCAGTGTTTTCTGGTCTCTTTTAAAGTCTTGTGCTATTACATTGCACTTGCAGTGTTTTTGCAAGGGAGTTGGGAAAGCAGCTTATGCATCATTTAGTCATGGAGAATTTTGGGGTGGCAGACACATCAGACCCACAGGGCAGCTGCAAAAACCAGAGCTAATAGAAATGCATGTTTCTCTTGGGTGCTCTCTGGCTGGAAAAGAGTGTTTAGCCTTCCTGAAAATATAAATTGTTTCTGTTTTTCTATGGAAGTACTAGAAGATACTTCCCTAAACTGCTAACAGCTCTTTCACTTCCGTATGCTTTCTCAAAAATAGATTTTCCATCATAATGATTTTTTTATTTTGGCAACTCTTATCATGTGAGAATACCTGTTAGTATATGATACTCTTCCTTTACTGGAATAATTAGATACAGGATAGGAACTAATGTTACTGTCTTATTTCACAAATTATTGCAAGTTTCACAAACTTTTGTAAGTTTCTGCCTCACTGTTTCTCTGGCTGCTCCTCTAGCACACAGTAAGGAGTCAGCACCTCATTGTTCTGTGGAGTTAGGTTTAAATGCTTCAGTTTTACTTCTAGAAACTAACCTGGGTATGAAACCCTTCCTTAACTGTGGTTGCATTGTCTTCCAGCAGCTGCAAAGGGAAATCAGGATCCCCTCTTCGTGTCTCTTGATCTTCACCAGACTTGAAGAACCTGTAGCTCTGAGCTGGAGGTATGTTTGCTTTGTGTTCATTTAGTTGCTCTTTCTCCCTCACCGAGTGTCTAGTGACTGCATGAGGCAGGCACTGCACAAGACCAGAAATGGGAAACCACTTCTTTCATTATAGTTCCCACAAGTGGCTGTAATGTCTGTAACATGAAGTACTTGGCACTGTTGAGCCAAGTGGAGGGCCAGCACTGTCATCTGCTGCAGCACTACTGAGGGACAAGGAATGAGGTCCTGCAGGTGGCCCTGAAATTCCACACAGAGCAATGTTCAAGTATGAGCATTTATCATTTAGATAAAAGAGGTAGATGGTTTTGGACATGATGTCCAGTGATTTATTACTAATTTCTTCCAGTTTCCTCTACTTTATTGTGCCCATCCTCAGTTGCATCTATGGGAGTAATTACCCAATGAAAGACAAAATAAATGAATATATTATCAGCATTCTTGTCATACTGAACCCAGAACACAGCACTGTCTAGCTACTAAGAAGAAATGAGCTCAATCCCAATTGAAACCACAATAGTAAAACACAATCCTAGCTCAGTCTTACCCATAGCATGTTCATGAAAAGGAAAGGAACTCCAGAGTGCCCCTCTGTAGAAATTTAGAATACAAATATCCCAAAAGGATTTGGCAACCAAAGGATGTTAAGTGAAAGGTGAGCTTCCAAGCTTTTCATTTTGTGTTACACTAATTATAAATTTGTTGATATTTCTAACATATTATTGTTTTAACATAGTTTACCAAATAAATTGTCATTTATGTCAAATGTCATTATTCATAATCTATATTTCTGGTCCAAGCTCTTCCCCTAGAAGTGTCTATCTTTGCATCCCCAGAGCAGCCTGCTCTTACAAACTTCTCAGCAGTTCTGATCCCAGTACAGACATACTCTGATTTTTACAGGAGCTGAGGTTAGCTCAAAAAATAACTACAACAGTGGTTTTAAACTAATCATTTATAGCTGGGTTCTTCTGCAAACAGGGAAGCTTCCCCTTTCATTGTATGGCAGAGCAATGTGAAAATGAAGTGACTGTGACATTTTTAACCAAGATCCTTCTGTTTAAGGCACAGCTCACAAGTTCCAAACTCAGTTTGTGGCAGGTTTGCCCTGTCCTGGGGCAAATCTCTCCATCTAGCTCATTTCTCAGTTCCTTAGGCATGAAATGGAAATAATCATTTCTCCTTTCTCAAAAGAGTGTTTTTGGAGATAAAATCTGTTCGTGCTGAGAAGCTCAGGTATGGTGGCGTCAGGGGTTACACACATTCATTGCAAAAGCCAACCCAAGGGCTCCCTTTGTGCACAGAATCCACCCTGTGTGGAGTCCCCCCCAACGTGCCTGTTCCAGGAATGAGCTATGGGAACTCCTGTTTCTCTCATCCTTCCTTGCTGTGTTGAAACAAGATATCAAAACCTTCACAGCATTTATGATGATGCTCATTTATGAAAATGTATAGATTTGAATGTAAGATTTTCAAGCAGGAAGATTAAAGGCATACATGTTAACAGAGCTGCTGAATTAATTGAGAGGGAGCTGCGGGCGCTCAGCACCTCTCTGATAATGCAGATCTACTTGTTTACTGGTTCCATTATCCTCCTTTCACCATCCAGCTAATCCTAGCACATAATTGTCTACAGAAAATACTCAGTCCCTTGGTTTCTTGACTGTTTTTTTTTGTATCACTGGGGATAGTGTCACCATGCAGTGAAAAGATCCACAGAATGCTGGTTTTCAAAGGCATATGCTCAAATTTGCAGAACATTTTCTCACTGGCTCAGGAATGAATACTAAGATTATTCTGCTTATTCTCCCATTTATGGATAGCTACTATTTGGGTTAAATAGTGATGGCAGCTTTGGGATTCAGTGAAATATTATGCAAGTGCAGTGAAAGAAACAGAAACGTGCCCTTTTGTGATCCATGGTTTCTTGGCTGTGTGTCCAAGTCAGTGAGATACAGCAACTGCTAGAGCAACCAAACTTCTGTCCACTCATTTCACAGATTGAGCTATGGAGGGTGGAACAGAAATTAAAGATGCCCATTTGTATAACTGCAAATAAAAGGTGGTATAATCAGTGCCAGTTTTCAAGTATTCATGGTAATGAGCAGATATTTCTTTATGAAAGCAACCCCTCAAATTCAGTGTAAATGAATATTTCTATTACTTTCTTTGCTAGTACATCATATCTACTGCAAAGGTGTTCTATATCATTTAGCCAGCATGTCTTGAGGTCTTTGATTTTAAAAAATTATTAGTGCAAGTTAAAGAAAATGCCCTCTAGATTGTTTGTAAATGAGACATTTCAGCATTATGCTGGATGATACAGCTTCTGCAATTATTGCCTCCATCCTCACTTGCAAAAGTGCCCTAAGTTTTAATAAAACAAACACCACCACAAACAAAAAAGCACCAAGCAACTTTATTTGCCTTTCAGTTTCACTTTTTAACTGTGGAAGTTGCAAATCATTTGTGTTTTCCTTTCCTGGTGGAAGTTCCTTTAGCAGTAGAGGTTGCAAATAGAAAGTTGCAAACCACATTTGTGTGTTTGATGTACTTGCATTTTCTGATGGCAGCTTAAGAGTGTCAATATTTGAATCCCAGTGGAGGTCAGATTGGTTTTATTGTGAATTTCTCCAGCGACATCTGAGGGAATGAGTGTGTGTGTTCTTGTCCTAACCACAGCCACACTTCATGAATTGCCTGTTACTTATGCAGTTTTATGTGGTGTCATTTTCATTCAGCTTCTGTGTTTTATTGTATAATTGAGAGATGTCCTTTCCTTTTGGTATGAGACAGAAAAAGCTCAGCAAAAAAATAGTGAACTTTTAATCTAATCATGAACAACAACAAAAAATATTTGTAATTAATTCCTGTGGACTTTCCAAACTGTTTCTGAATTATCATCCCTTGTTATGTAAGGGTGTATATTTTAAATGTTTATAAACAACTCCATTGATTTTTTTGTAATGGAATGCAGAGTTGTTGATTGCCTAGCTCCTTATTTTGATTTCTGTTACTTTCTGATACAAGACCATGGAGCAGGGTCAGGTTTTGTTGGCATTGTGGTGTTGTGTAATGGAGCAATGGATGGTTACCTGAGCTTAAGAGAAGTATTTATCAGAAGATAGTTCATCTAATTGAAGGGAAAACAATTAAAGAAGGAATGCTAGCACACAGAATACCTTTTCACCCAGAAGCTGCTACTCCCACAGGCTGTTTTCTTTTTCCGCTGAGTCTGAGCTTTCTGTTGGAAAAGTTGGGCTGGTGTTTGTGCTGTATGGGGTTTTTGAATGACAGCTCAGAAATGCCCCCATTTGTCATCCAGAGGCAGCACAATCCAATTCTGAGGATAACAGACCTTCTGTCAGTAAGAAATAATAGTGTCATTTCACTACTGCTTTGGGTTTTTAAAAACCAACCGTGGCAGGTTTCCATTGAAGTGCCAGCCTGGGGTAAGGTTTCAGTTCTTCTCCACACAACAGATACCTGTGGTAACTGCAGCTGAAGTGCCTTTGCTCCTTGCTGCATGGAGCCATTTTTATTCATGTGCAGGAAGGGATGATAGTGGCTTTGCATGTTTCTCTTACACATTATTATCTAAACACAGCCTGTGCAGGAAAGTAAAGATGTGATCTAGGTTACTCTAGTGAACCGGGAATGCTACAGGTGATAATAACTGACACAACTCCAAAAAACTTAACCATTCTAAAGCACAAATGCCTACAAAGAAATAAACTAATTGTGTTGAGCTGTGCAAGAAAGCACAGGATGAAGCAGAGAACAGAGCTCTCTGCCTGGGTTGCCAAGGGAGTGTCTGCATCAGCATTTTCATTCACTTTGAAGAGGACAATCTTGGAGCCTGCAAACTGAATTCCTTTCTGATGAATCTAAACCAAAAGATGCATTCCAGGAGTACAATCAGGATGTATCTACAGTAGTGTTGTAGTCTGGATTAGAAGTTAACTTTAGAAATTCATTGTTCATTTGTGCCTGCTCACCCTGCTTTGATTTGCAATGTGTAGCAGTCTTGGAGTGCACAAGCTGAATTCCTTTCAGTGAAATTAATCTAGAAGCAGGGTGATGATGACTGCTGCATTCAGTGAACCAGCCTGGAACTACTGTCAGGGAAACTGCAAGATGTGTAGAGTGGCCATCGAGTTTCCAACACTGACTCTTTGCCCTCCAGATCTGCTCTACTGGTCCTTATTAATGGTTCATGCAGAGGTCCCCTTAATGCAAATTAAAGTTAGGATCAAGTAAAAACCCTGGAAATCTCTGTGCTATGCACTTTATATCCTCAGTGGTAGAGCAGATGTCACTTGCAGCCCATGAAGGACCCCACACTGGGGCAGGTGGATGCCAGGAGGAGTCCGTGGCCCCAGGGGGAGCCTGCACTGGAACAGGCCCCGGCAGGGCATGTGGAGCCATGGCGAGAGGAGCCTAGAGCAGGTTTGCTGGCAGGACTTGTGACCCCATGTGGGACCCACACTGCAGCAGTCTGCTCCTGAAGGACTGCACCCATGGAAAGGACCACACTGCAGCAGTTCATGAAGAAGGGAAGGATCTTGCTGGAGAAGTTTGTGGAGGACTGTCTCCCACGGCAGAGACCCCACACGCAGGAGCAGGGGAAGAGTGTGAGAATCCTCCTCCAGCGGGATTTAGTTTTGACTCGTCCAGGAGACCTGGACGGCGGCGGGTGTTCGCGGGAGCGCTGCCTGCGCTGCCGCACCCGTTCTGGCGAGGGGCCCTGGCTTTGTGCCGGGCGGGGAGCACCGCTAAGCGCCAGGCGGGAGGGGGCTGAAGCTGGCGGGGCGGGCAGGGTGGCGACGCCTTTCCCGCCCAAACTTCCGCGCCGCGCTGCCCGCAGCTTCCCGGGGGTGGAGGGGGATAAACACACAGGCGGTTGCCCTGGCAACGCGCGGCTCTCGCGAGAGTTGCCGATTCCCGCCTGTCCCCTCAGGAGCCCTGCGGAGTGGCGGGACCTGCCCCTCAGCGCCCCGCCACCCACAGCCTGGGCTGTGGGAGTTGTGTGAACAGCCCGGCTTCCCAACGGGATCGCCGATATGTCGGCGACATTGGGAGTGGTCGTACATGTACAGCACGAGAGTACAGACGTTTTAGGAACCACCGATACTAGCTGCACAACTTAGTGTAACATAAAAGATACGAGTGTGGTTCAGTTATTGCAAAGGGAAGTACTTCTGAGGAGAAGGAAACGCTGCTGGTGCCCCTCATGAAGTTCGTGCTCACTTCAGGCTGCGGGGTAAGATGGAATCTTTGCTTGTGGTTCCAAGCATGGGACACAACGAAGCCTTCCCAGTTCAGAAGTAGCTGGGAGAGAAATTATGACTCAGAGACAGTCCTGTGAATCATATTTCCCCTGAGCTGTTGATTGCACAAGCGGGGAGTGTGCTATCAGCCCCTTGCCAGATGAAGCATATTCCTTCTCTCGTGTCCAGTCAGCTCTTTGCTGACACAAGAAGAGAACAAAATGATGATTCTGTTTCCTTCCGACCCAATTTCCCTCAACTTCTCCACTTTCTCAGGGAAAGAAAGCCCATCTCTTCGAGGTTTGCTCATTAATACAGCCCTTAGTGTAGCTTTCAGGAAGGGCAGTGTGATGACACAGGAGAATTCAAGGGTGCCTTGTAACTTCTGTGCAGAACTTTGTGACCACCAGATGCCCGGTGTATTAAGTGTGTTTTGCAGCTCGTTGTGACCACCAGATGCCCGGTGTATTAAGTGTGTTTTGCAGCTCGTTCAGAGGTAGGTGGAACACTGTACTCACTTGTCAGGTCTGAACATCATGCTTCTTCCTTGGACACTCACTTTTCATCCTATAGGGAGCAAATCAGCTGTAGTGAGACTATATCAGCAACAGCTACATAACTTGAACAGCACCATTTCACAGTATCACAGAGCATTAGGGGTTGAAAGGGACCTTAGAGATCATCGAGTTCAACCCCCCTGCCAGGCAGGATCATAATCTAAGTATCAAATTTTTTGAGTTTTATTACAGGCAGCTTTGGAAAGACTAATCATCATCAAGTAAAATATGATTTAACAAATCCAAGTTACTGGTAATTTTTTGGTTGGTTGGTTTGGTTTTGTTGTTTGTTGGTTTTTTTGTTTGTTTTGTGGTGTGAGGGGTTTTTTTTGTGGGGGGTTTTTGTTGTTGATGTTGGATTTTGGTTGGTTTGGTTTTGTTTTTCCAAAAATGAGCTGCACTCACATGCAAACCAACAAAAATCACTATTTCCTGTGTGTGAAATTTGAGAATTTAAGAATAGCATAAGCAAGCAGTCATCTGACCAGCTCTGTAATGACATGTAACAGACTCAGTCATCAGACTTTACAGATGAACATTGATTTACCTGTAAATAATTGAGGTTAAAAGATTCATTTGTTGATATTAGGTCAGCTAGCAATGCAAAGGTCTATTGTTCTTAATCACTAAAGAGGTTAATGATTCTGGTAACCTCCCAGGAGTCAAGCATTTAGAATTCCTAATTTGGTAGCAACAGTAATTCTGTGTGAAGCCTGACAGCAAATCGTATTCATTTTCTTTCCTGGTTTATGAAGGAGGAAAATCTAAAGTAGATAAACTAGTGTATTATGAAGTTGGTCACTTCAGTGTTAGACATCTATATTTTGTAGTGAAATTTTAAGAACATTTTACCTGAACCATGTACTTGAGGGACAAATTATGCAGCTATCAATACAGGGAAGAAATGCACAAGGAAGTATCAATTTGTTCTGTTTAGCCTGTAGGACTGCTTGGGTAAGCAGCTGCTCACCAACACAAATATAGATTGTGCAATCTAATTTTAAGTATGTAACTTGAAATTCCATTCTGTATGATCCTTACACCTACGTTTGTTCTTCAGAAAGAGCTTTCACAAATTCACAAGTAGTTTTCACAATAACTATATCTTTTTTTTGCCAAATAGAATAGTTTATAATAAAGCCAGTAAAAAAAATAATTACAATATATTGAAACGCAAAGAGATTGTCACTGAGTATTTGCTCTGTCTCCTGATACTTGTCAGGGTTTTTAGTAATTCTAAAAGTTAAACCCTTATGTTGTAGAAGGTAAAACTGACAAACCCCATCTATGACTGGTGTGCCATGTGGCCACTGAAATGAATTTTATCCTAAAACTCCTGAATAAAATGTGCAAAGTATGACTTTCTCATCTCCAGGCACTTTATAAAGGAGTAATGTTCAGGAGATTTAAAAATATTGCCTGAAATTCTGCCATCCCTTCTTCAATCAGATTCTGAAGTGTTCATGTTCTAAATCTCAGTTATTTTTTACTCTTGCAAAGTGGATATGGCACTGGATGCTTTATCCCAAATAAGTTTATAGAATTAATTATTTGATAATGAATAGTTAATAGTTGTTAAATTAGTCTGCCTATAAACAGATGGTAAAGAAATATGCAGAAAAAGTCATACTTGATATGATTTCTTCATACAACTATTACACATTTGAGAGGTGTTGGCCATAATATATCTCTAGCAAATAAATGAAATAAACAGCCACAATATTTTCCTGGAAAATAATTTAGTGTCATTAATGTTTTCAGTTTGGATCAAGACATGAACATGTGCTTGTTCTTTAATAGTCTATGATTAGAAGGTGTGGTAAAGCCTTCTGAGTGCCTGTAAAACAGCAGGATGTGTCAAGTGGTTCGAAGGAAAGAAAAACAAGTAAGGAGGCCCATAAGGAAAGGTAGCTAACACACTGCTAGGGGAGGGGAGCAAACACATGCCTCACAGAGGTGGAAATAGCTCAAAATGGCCAAAGAGCAACACTAATTTGTTATTACTGACAAGCAGATTGAGTCATCTCCCTTCTCCTTCCTTCTCTAAAGGTCACTACTTTTAAGTTGGCTAGGGAGACAATTTGGGTTACTGTATTTCTATTGAGTTTACANTATACATATATATACACACACACTATAAATATATGTATCTCCAGACAAAGAAGAGATATAGCCCAGATAATCAATAAAAGCAGGTCTGTACAAGTGAGTCACTTGTCTGGAATCATGGTAAAGTTAGAATCAGAGTGTACAGTCAAGTAAAGGAGCTGGCCTAATTGGGGAAACCCAGTTCTCAGTTTTGATAACATTCAAAAACAGAAGAAATATTTCCAGTGACTGAAAGAACAAAAAATAAAGCAAAACTTTTGTTGTCTAAATCTTTAATCTCTGAAATATTTGGAGAAGTAGGTTGAGAAGTTTGCACTGGAGTTACCTGCACCATTTGAGGATGTACCCAGGTACTCCATGTGCAACAATTTGAAGCTGACTCAGAGCAGCTCAGTGCAAAAAAACAAAGTGAGTAATCTCTTTGTAGAACTGAGGCTTTGCAACTTTGTTCTGAGTCATCCAGACAGCTCAAAGTGCCTAGACTTGGTACAGAAATAAACAGATTGAAACACAGCACTGGGTTTCAAAACAAACATTGCTTCTGGTCCTTCTGTCGGCGTGACCTTGCTAACACTAGTTAACATCAAAGTGTTGCTGATATGCAGGGTAGTTTAAAATCTCTAGGAGACTATGGAAGTGGAATATGATAAGGGAAAATGAGGGAAAAAAAAGAATGAAAGAAGGAGGGCAGAATATTTTCTTGCCTATTAAGAATGCCACACATGAGAGAGGGAGAGATCACTTGTCTGGTAGCATGATTGGAAACAGAAGAATAAAGCCAGAATTGTTGGCATTAAGAGGTGTAGGGGAGAGGTAAGGGAGATCTTTCCTATTTTGCCTGTTCTTTGACATATTCTATCCACCCTTAAGTAGTCCTTCACATCCTGTCATCAACTATATAAACTAAACAGTAACATCAATCCTGCTTCATTCAGCAGATCTCTGTTAAAAATGTATGCTCCTCTGTCTTTATGCTGCTATCTTAAGGGTAAATATTAGTACTAGTTGAGCCAGACTCTTCCGAAATGGATGAGTGGTTACTTCTGCCACTTCAAGTTACAGCAGCAGATGTCTCTGTCAGTGGCACTGGTGCCAATTTGGAGAAGCAGACCTGAAGTTAATGATCTGCCCGTTAAATATGGAAATCATGACTTACTCCTGATTTTCTGTTTAGTCCTTTGTATTTCTTTGAAGGTCACAGCCATTCCAAAGTCAGCAGCAAAGCTAAGGAACCCTGTGTGGCCTCCAGTAGCCATCCAGCTACGTTAGCACAAGGGTGTCCAACCCTTCAACCAGGCTGCTCAGCCTGGGCACCCTTTTTTGCCCAGTTGGTTTCCCTCAGCAGTGTACAAGCAGTGTGAGTTCAGGCCTGCCCCTCTGTTCAGTCACACCCAGTATCCATGTGCAAGGCAACAAGTATTCCAGAACACAAAGGAATTTTAACACAGAACTTAAAAACAGAAATTATGGGTATTGAGTTAATAGATTTAGTAATTAGATAATCAGCTGTAGCATTGTGTATATTACAGGACTTGTGGTCATTTGGTTTGTTACTCATGTGCTACTGCATCTCTGTAACTAAAATATATATCATTACATCTTGAAAAAGATTTCTGTAGAAATGGTATCTCAGTGTCTCATTCCATATAGGTTGCAATTGATGCAATAGTGGGAAAAAATCAAATAAATCTAACAGAAGTCCAGAAATGAACAATGCCAAATATCTAGATTCTTTGAGTCACAAAATTAGCAAGAGGTAACATGTTAATCACTTTAAGAAAGCTACTAAGTATGTCAGTTTAAATGCTTTTGTGTTTGAGGGAGGATCATGCAATATCTCAGCAAGTGAGCAGAGCTGCTCTTCGTCTGTACTTGAATGGGAGATGTGTAAGAAAAATTCATCGTATTACAAGAAAGGATGTCAGTGGTTTAATAGGTTTCATCATTGCAGCTGAGTCAGGGCTGAAGTCATGCCTGCAATGGTGGTAGGGAAACAGTCTGCTCTTGGATTTGGATCCCACATTCATTCAGTGCTGAGGCTTACATTTGGCTCCACAGTCTGTGGCATTACATTCTGGAAAGCTTTTTATCTTCCTACATTGGTATCCTCATGACAATAGAGAGCCTGCAAAGTTTGACAGGGGGATATGGTTTTAAGGTAATATAAATATATTTTAGCAGTTTTCTGTCTTATTTCTTTCTTTTTACCTGTAAAAAAAAATTAAGAAGAAAATTGATGAGAGGAAAATGAAAAAAAAAAAGCACTAAATATTCATTGTATCATATACACAGTACAAATATAAACCCCAGAAATAACACTTAAAATGAACTGAAAATGAGGAGCTCTAGAAACCTGAGCTGGGAAGATAAAGATAAAAGGACAAAGTCTGTTAATGACAGGGCTAAAGAAATCAATCTATGAACAGAATCAATCAAAAATGTGTTTGAAGTCTGTTAGTACTTTAGTTAATAATACGGGAAAGAGAGATTTTCATGGGGGCTGTAGTCACTGCACTTTTGAAATCACTTTCTTTCTGAAATAAAATTTACTCTGTGTCTGAGAATTGCATTATGATGTAAAATTCACCTTTGTTGCTACATAGTTTCACAACTGCATTGTGGTCCAGAAATTATTCACCTTTTTATTAGATTTCATTTGATTTTTCTTGTTTTTCCAAAGCTTCTTTGCAATCCAGAGCATTTAATTTCTGTTGATATTTATCTCTGTCATTGATGTAGCTATCAATCTAATCTTTCAAAAGAAAGACAGATTTGGGACATAAATATCTTCATATTATATTGAGACTGCTAAAGATAAAAAGGACAGTAATTTTCTGAAACTTGGGAGAGCCAAAATTACAAGCAAGTTTTCAATATAAAATCTTTTCCTCTATTCCTGTTTATTTTGTTCCTGTTGATTAAGCCAAAACCCCTTGATCTTCATCCAGAAAACTCCCATTTCTACTTGGCTGAGAAACAGATCCCCCACTGTTTCATCACACCTCTCTCTTGAACTGTCAGTCCCCTCAGAGGAAATCAAAGAAGAGGTCATTAATATTTCTTTCAAGATAATATTGTTTACATCCTGCACACAGTGTTTGCTCTATTATCTGCTGTATTTCCCATTGATGTGAGCAACTCAAAAGACAATTCATGTACCATAGTGTGGAATTAACCATTTCTGGAGCTCTTCTATTTTTAATCCTCTGTAGTTGTCTGTGATCTGGCAAAGCCACTATCTCTGGGAAAGAAGCCCATGTTTATGAACCAGTGTTAAACTGAGCAGAAGATCCAACAGAACCTACACTTTAAAGCTCTGCAAACTAGTTTATTTGTATGTGGCAATAAGACTTAAATGTCCTTAATGAAGTTAATTGCTGTTATTATTGATCATAAAACTGAAGATTTCAAAAACAGAACAGTGTTTCATAATATCTTTTGGGAATACTATGACAAATATATCTGCAGTTGGGTATCATTTCCTGACTCAGTAGGTGCTTTTGGGAAAGATCATGTAATATAATGTTTATAATGGGCTTCTGGATTGGATCCACACGGAAATCATTAAACTGTCTTTGTCTCTGCTTACTTCTATGGCAAAAGAAAACCAGTATTTTTAAAGAGATTTTGCTTTGTTTCCAAATTTTTTGAGTGAAGGAAGTTGCCATGTAGTAGAAGAAATGCTATTTTGACTGGGTAGGGTTTATTCACAGGAAATCTTACTTATATTTCATGGAAGAGCTGACAGAGGTTAGTTTTCAGGTGAGTACCAGAAAATATTCTGCAACAACATCGTGTCATCGTGATGTGTTTTAAACACTTAAGTGTTGGATTACTAAGTACACATAGTAAAGAAGATTGCTGCCCACATTTGCATGGGCAAATTAAAAAATGTATGTTTAACTACATACATTCTCAAACTTCTTGTAAGCAAATATTACATTTCTTAGGTAAATATGTTTGATCTTTTAAAAATCAAATTGTAAATTAAAAATCTATCCACTGCTGAAGGGGATAAAGGGTGCTAGAGCCTGCTTGTACAAGCAGAAGCAGGTAAGAATGTGAAAGATTTAATACATTTCTCTAAATTTTAGAGCATCTGACAGATCTACTCCTCTGGATTGCCAGAAAGGACAAGAATTTGTCCCTTTGGCCGTGTCTTTAACAAAGAAACTCCTCCTGTGTACATTACCTGACCAGAGGTGGAATAGGGCACTGCTGAGTCAGCACAGCTCTGCTGGCTTCTTTCTCCAGTGTTTGCAGAGGCTTCACAGGTGATTAGCTAACAACCAAGAACAAGGCTCTAGAATTTACTGCTTAAGAGAATCATAAGCTTTTGACTCAGACACTACAAGGTTTTATAGGAATAACAGAGGGGCACTGAGTTCATGAGTCAATCTATCAGCCTGGAATGCAGCCAGCTGTAGGCACGGAACCACAGTGATGCTCTCCAGAAGCTGACTGCTTTCTGTGACTTTGGAGAGCACCTCAGATTTTGAAAGAGCTTTTGGATCTAGAAGTACAATTTCTGTTAAAAAAAAAAAAAAAAAGTATCTTTTTTTCACTAAAAATTAATATTCAAAGGTTACCTTTTTTTTATAAACTAGAAACTGGACATTTTCATGAAGGCAACTCTTGTGTAGATCTGTATCTGCATGTGGCCCAGCTCCACTGCCTGTACACAGACAGGTGAGAAGTCCCTTTAGCAGAGGACATGTTTTTTTTGGACACTTTAATAGACTGCTTATTGTAATTAACTGTAAATAGCACTGATTTAGGTTAAAAAAAAGTATGTTTCTTGAAGTACTTTTTCCTTTTTTCTTTGCTGAAGGTCTATCTTTGCTTGTAACTGAACTGTTAACAATGTATGTTTTCATTTTTGAGAACGAAAACAGTTGATAGATATGTTCAGCATGAACTGAAATTGCAAAGGAAGAAAAAAGGGATCCTGATATTTATTTATTTTTTTGCCTGTCTATTCTAGAAATGGAAGATAACATTTGTCTGTGGAATCATTACATTTCTAGAGCATAGGAATATATAATTCTTTTCTATTACTTCCATGTCAATTTAGCAGCAACAGTAGGACTAAATCAAGTCACCCTTTTAATAGATGAGGCCTAACTTGTATTGAATTGCCAGTTACCATTTTTTGTCCTACATCAGCTGTCACTCTGTATTTTGTGATTTCCCATCTAAACATTACCCAGGGTCAGTAATGTGTCCAAGGTGAGGTGTGATCCAGAGCTGGCAGACTGTGCTGGCAGATTCCCAGCAGAAGAAGGATACAGTGGGTAGCACTGGATTGACTGTTCTGCTCACAGTGCCTGTATCAGTAGGATATGGAGTAGAATGGAGTATCTGTGCACAAAGTGAGGAGGTGTAAACTCCAGAAGCAAGATGTATCTTTGGCTTCAATACAGGAGAGTGCTGTAGGGCAGTTACTGCACATCTGGATGTGCTTGTAGAGCAAACAATGATTCATTCACTTCTAATGCACCTTTTCTTTATTAGGATGAATCATATCAATGCTTCCCTAAACAAACAGCCTGTATTTTTATTTAGTACCAAAACCAGACAGTAAGACCCAACAGAAGATCTTTTCAGTTTCTCTTCAAGACAGAGCTGTGTAGGAGTTGTGTTGTTGTTGAATACAACACACAAAGGAAAAGCTGACAAAAACTGAAGTGCAGATCTGATTTAGATCCTTAGCTGGCAAAAATGCAATTATTATTTTTTTCCAGTAAAGACATACTACTGAATCAAGGATAACAGATTCTGTGTTAGGCTTAAGAGAAATGAAAATACAAGCCCATCTTACAAGTGCAGGCTGGAATTTAAGGAACAGAAGCACTAAGAACCATTTGTTTGTCTGTAATGTCCTCCCACAGCTTAAAGTAACAATCATATGGCTCAATGCCTCATTGCTGCTTACTGCAAGGCACAAATGCAGTGCACTCCCAGGGCTGGATGGGGCTCTCATTCCTTATGCTTCTCATTTAGAGATAGGATTTATGGGAAAAACATACCTTGTCTTTAGTTCAGTATCTAGGTTTGAACACCACCAGGTCCATAATCTCAGTGTACTTTTGTTTTTAATGTTCATTTTATAGGCTCTTGGCAACGTGTACTGCTCCTCCCAGTTATCTTTCCCAACCTGAGAGTCATTTCTGCTTTGAGCTACTACTGATGAGTCTGCTCAGTAAGAAAATCCTGCATTTACAAATAGTAAACTGTTGTGAACAGCCCCCCAAGATCACTCTAAAAATCAAGCAGCAAAGCTTATTTTAAAATACTGTTTTGCTGAACATGCATTTTGTCTCTTGTTCATACTCTCAACTTGTCCCTGTGCAATTCTCTACATATATCCATGGTCTGATATTAACCTTGGAAAGATGTGTTCTGGGAACCAGGTGAGAGTGCATCGTTCAAATAAGTTTATTTTTTTGCAAAAGAAGCCACTGTAATATCTGGTCCAAAAAATAAGTAAGTATTTGTCAAGCAAGTTTCACAGACTTGATGGGCAGAGGATCATTCAATTAAAAAATCTCACTTATCAAATGCTCCCTTAGAAGTCAGGCTGTCAGAGGTTAGGAGGGAAGATTGGCATTTGGGTGAATAAGTAGTTAAAGGACAGAGGAAGAATCCACAATCAGTGTTCACAGTGACTTTTGTAGCTCAGAGCAGCCTATCTCCATGATTATTTATTCAGCTTTTTGAGTAGGTTTCACATATGTGTGAAAGGCCTTTCTGAGATTTCAGTTTCTTGGACTGAGGGGGAAATTGAGGAAAATTTGGAAAAGAAGTACAACTCGAACTTTCCATCATTTGATCCACAGAGGAAAACTGGCTCAAGCTGTTGCAGTAATAGTAATTAAAGTATAGTAAGTGAGAGAACTTCAGTTAATCCTTTTTTGATTTTTTTTTTTTAATTCTAATGTTTCATATTTATGAAACAAATTAGGCCAGGCCAATGTAATAGGATATTCCAAAGTGACTGAGAGTCAAATTTTAGCTATGCTAACTGTGAGTTAAGAACATACATAGGCATGAATAGAATTTTCAGCTGTGGATTGAACCAGGGCACTTTGTCCCAGAATCAGGATGAAGAACTGCAAGAGCAGGGGAGAATGTCTTCTTTATCTGTGCTGCTGTGGTAGGAGGATCAATGACTAGTATATAGTAGAATATCAAAAGAATACAAATCCATACAACCTTTATTAAACACTATTTGAAAGATACAAGATTTTAAAGACCAACATTTCATTAAAGATAGAGCTGATATGTGCTTCTAGTGCTGCTTCCAAAATAAAAATGGTAGTGATTGCATATTGATTGATTTGGAATCCCATTTCACAATCAGAGAACTACATTTACTGCAAGGATTCCAAAAAAGACTCTAGTTTTATGTTAGTATTGAGTTGTCTTAGGGCTTCAGAAAATGATTCAGCACAGAGGAGACATCCAGGGAGGCAGGGAGGTTGTTAAGCAGCCAGCTCCAGTTCTAACAGGAATGGGTACAAAGAAATGCCAGCTTATGGCAGTGCCATACAACTGGACTACAGAAGCATGGCATCAATAACATTTATTAACAGTCAAATAAATCTGGCTGGTTAACCAGTGTTCTGTGTTTTCCAGCATCTTTCACAGTTCATTTGCTCATTAATGTGAAGATAATGGGATACAGAAGGTGGTGATGCTCATCACTGGCCTACTGAGGATTTTGGTGTTTCAAAAGTCTGTTTAGGAAGCAAAACCATCCTGATTTAATTATTTATTCTTTCTGGACACCATGGGTTACACCTGCAATTGTGTGAATTGATCTAGTTCTGATTTATTGAAGAGTGTGCTCTCCCTGGGATGGACACAGCACACCTTGGGGAAAGAAACCTGGTGAGCTGTAAACCTGCTGGAGTTGTATGTGCCCTGGCAGTAGGAACACTGATGGAGTACATTCCAAAGCATTTTCATCTGCCATTCTCTAGTTCTGTGGTCCCATTTGCTAACAGTACTAACCAGATAATTTCTCTAGGCCATCAGTTGATTTATATGCCATTCCACTCATTCATGCTCAATATTCAGACTTTAGTACTGGTTTTGCTTGAGGGAGCTGAAAGTGAAATTGAAATGAATCTGATAGGAAAAGAAAAAAAGCATTTCTTCAACATTTGCTTAAGTATATTTCAGTGCATTACTAAGGCACATGGTTAAGAAAAAGGCATTTCTTACTGTACAAGGACTTAAAAGGCAATCCCTGCAGTACTCATTTACAGCCAAAATGCTGCTTTACATTTCTTCACTACTTCACAGAAAAAATAAATCCTTCAAAAGTACAAAATGTTCCAGAAGGTGTTTTTACCAACAAGGAAGCTGAGAGAACACCCGGAGTGTGTGTTGCTGGGTGGCTGGCAGCTCCTTCCAGCACCAGGGGTGGAGCTGGGGTGGCGAGGCAGCGCTGGCTGTTGGACCCCTCTCGTCCTGCAGCTAGGGGAGTGCTCCTTAAAAAGGGGTCAGATTCAGCACTTTGTGGCCACTCTTCTCAGCCTCCAGCCAAGTGCTGAGCGGGGTAGGGTGGCTCTGTGTGGGAGAGGTGAAGTCGGGTGGGTAGGAGGGAGTTCTGTGATTTCCCTTTAACTTGGGCACTGTAAGCAGAGCTTGGTTCTGCATACTGATTTCAGCAGGGGGCCAATGTCAACACTGACATTTTCAATCTCTTTCTTTTATGTCACAGTAGTGGAAAGTGACCTGTTGTGTTTGTGGAAGCTCTGGAATCCCGCAGGAGAGGGATCACTCAGCACCGTGGCAGTCTGCCAAGTACAACTTGTTCTGAAACACAGTGGTGCTGAGAAGTTGCATTATCAACTGAAAGGCAATGTCAGCTTAGCAGGAGATAGGTTGGGCTGTTGATTAGCAGAGTTATGAGCAGCTTCCCCTCCTGGGTACACTGCATCTCTGCTGCTTGGCTCCTCCTCTTTTCTTCTCCTTTCTGCTTACTCTTGTTGTCTCCTACTCTTCTAGGAGGTGACCAATACGGAGTCCAAATTACACACCATTCTAGCACTGTACTGTTTTCAGTACCTCTTTTTTACACTGGCAGTGGAGAGTCTTCATTTTTGAGGAGTAGTTTCTTAATCTGCTAAATTGCTCAGAAGTACCAGAGATAACAAAAGCTAAAAGTGCAAAACATACTCCAAAGTGTTTATTCTGTTTCTAATATTCTATTTCTTTGATCTGGTTTATGAAGGCAGAAGTCATAATATCATCTCATACTTTAATAAGAATATGACAATAAATCCATCTAATCAATTGAGAATAATAAAACACTTTAGCCAATAGGAAAGAGAAGTATCTTCAATAAGTGTTTTGCAGATAGAAAAGACACATTGTGTGCTAAAAACACAAATGTGTTTGCATTGTTCTGGGAATTCCCAACTAACAAGAACAAACTGAGAGCAGACTAGGATTACATCAGGGGGGTCTGAATCTGAGTGCTAGGAGGAAAGGAGGTACTTCAACCCACCCAAAAAAGTGTTCACCACCAAAAGATGATATAAGACAAATTCTGAGGCAGATCAGAGTCACCAGATCTTTCTCCAAAGCTCCTAACATCTAAAACTTCTCATGAGATTGATTTTATCTTCAGCCCTCAAACCCATGACTGTACTCAGAAAAACACCAGACTGTATATGCAGAACATGGACTTTATCCCAGGGTGGGCAGTGAGACTCTTGCACTGGCTGCTTGTGGTGTTGATGTGACAAAGTGTGAGCTGTCTCTCCATGATGGCCCTGGGAGCCAGAGCTCTGCAGAGCTTGGCACTGGCAGGGCACTGGAGTTACCCTTCCTTCCCCTCTCCCTGCTGGGAACAGTTTGTCACTTACAAACCCACTGAGGGGCCCTGGTCACCCTCTGCAGTGTGGTGGCAAAGCCAAGGCTCTGGTGAGCTGAGCAGGTGGAAGCTGGAGCCCTGGCAGAGTGTGGTGTGCTTAGATCTGGTGTGAAACAAACAAGTAAAGACACTAGAATCAACTGCATGAGGGAAGCAGATGGCTAAAAAATGTGGAGCTGAACAAATCTGTATTAAAAGTCAATATAAAAGTACTGAACATGTGGAGTAGACTTTCATAGGAAATAGAATGAGTATTTGTGTAATATGCAAATAAATGTGTTTTATACACATTTATACACCATATAACCTCCAGGGCCCAGACAGAAGAGAAGAAAGGCCTAATGTGAAAAGAATGAGGCAGGTTGGAATGCCATTTCTGGTTTTATAGCCAAGAACAAAAGCTAAGCAGGAGGAATATGAATAAGGATTTAGCAGAAACCTGTTAGATACTGTGTATTTAAAAGCAAAATGTGCTTCTCCTGAATCAGAACATCGAAATTATTCAAATGGATAAAAGTACAATAGAATTCACAGATTTACTTAACATTTTTGAAAGAAAAAAAATCCAGTTCTCAGTAGAGATAATGCCATGGGAACTAAAAAAAGAGGCATTTTATCTTGTTAATCACAGATGTTGCTTTACAAGTTCTTACATCTGATCTACTGGGTACAAATCTATTATAATGATTGAATGCTGAAAGCTTTGTTTCAATAACAATAGGGTCATCTTGCAAGCTGATACCCTCCCACCTTACAGATGAGTAAGACTGAATTGAAGTGTAAAAGCAGAGCTCTTATTTGAAAAAAAGCCACATTTTCAAAATGGATTTAATATATGAGACCCCATCAGCATCATGGCTCTCCAGCTTCCTGCCATTGATCCTGTGGTCTGTGCTGGCATTACTCCAGTGTCACTGGGAATCACCTCTATTGAGATCTTCACCTATGAACTCTCCTCTGCTGGCTTCATGCTGATACTCATTAGCAGAGTCTGAACCTTTCCACCTTGCCAGTATGATGATGTTGAATTCACTGCAGCCACACTGAGATGTGGAGGTAGCAGTCTGCTTCTGGATGTTCAGCTCTGTAGCTAGGCTTGTTTATGCTCTGAATTAGTAAATAAACTTAGCTGGATTTCTGAATAATCAACCTTTTGAAAATCATCCTCTAACTGCCAATAGTTGCTCTTAATTCCAAGTGCTGACATGTAAATTGAGACAACTCCCTCACTGTTTTTTTTCTAATGATGCATAAATCCCTTTACCAGTCTGTCAAATGAAGGGCTAGAATACTTCTCTTTCTTCAGCCTCAGCATAACTTGGAAAGCTTAATTAACACTCCACAGTGTTCTTTGTATGACAGGTTTTTATTCGAGGTAAAAGCCCAAAGAAAGAGTTAAGGATAAACCCACCTTCACGTGGAAAGAGCTGTCAATAAAGTAAGGGCACAAATGAACTCACTCTCATTCCAGTCTTGTAGCAGCAAGGAGCCTGAAGCATACCACATGCTTTTTCACTTTTAGAGGCCCTCTACGTAATACAAATTAAAACCAGGGCATGTCTTTTCTTAGAACCTCTGCCAGCAGTTTTCTTCTTATAAAATGTCAACTTTAATATTAAGCTTTCCTCTTATAGCCATTTGTTTTGGATGGAGGTGGAAGAAAAGAGTGTGCAAGTGATTTCTGAATGCTTGAATGAAAAGTGTTAGTCATTTGGACCGTTTTCTTTCTGTCCTGCAGGTTCCTGGCTGACCCTTTTACATGGAGGTGGGGGTGGGGAACAACACCAGTCTAGACAGAAGAGGCCAACAACTAGTTGTCCACTCAGGTTTCAGATTAGAAATGAACAGTGTTCAATTTCTCACAGATGTTTGGCAGCCACTGTGCTCTCCCTCTAATCACAAGCAGGAGCTCTTTTGCCTGAAGAATAGAGTGACCAGCAGACGTACATAGGCTCGTAGAATAATGATTCTGTCTGCTGTGGTTTAGCTTTAGCAAACTAGCAAACAGAAAGTTTTTAGAAGTGAGGTCACTAGTATTAGAGGCTTACTAAATATATAGAGTTCTTCAAATCTCTCACACATCTCCTGTTTGGGGGTGGAATGTTTGTTTCATGTAGAATGATATTTGTCCATAGATTTGGTCCAGAAATTAATGTAGTCCTTTAAATCCAAAGTCAGACTGTAATCTGGAAAAGTTTTTCATGGATCAGTAAAAATGTGGAGTTATGAATTGTGTGTATGCCCAGCCTACAAATAAAGGAATGTTTCAGTTTCCCCTATGTCACCTATTTTAAAATGTGGTCACCTGAAACCTGTGGCACCAAATACAACACTCTTCATTTCCCGTTGGACACTCAGAGCTTCAGAGTTGCAATGACCATGTCAAATTACCAAAAGTGGTGTAACTCAAGTTTAAAAGCTTTTTTTTTTCCCCCTTTTTTTCCCCCCCTTGTATTAAAGAAGACTCTAAGTCACCATCTAGGTGTTTAAAGGCTTTGATCTAGTCTAAAAACATGAAAAGGTCCAGGTTCTCTCCAACTTCTCCCAAATGACAAATGAAAAATAAATTTCTTCATGTTAACTGAAGTGAAAAAAAAAGGTCAGTAAGGCATAAACCAAGTAAGTGTCTTAGCCTAACTTCTCTGAATCCACCACTGTCTGAAAATGTTTGTGCTGTATCCCAAAGAGCAGAGGCTGATTTAAAGGAGGATGGGTGTGTCACCTGGAATGGCTTTTTTAAATGTTAGCAGATATTTTGAAAGGACAGAGATACCTGGAGAGGATTTGGGTGAGGGGATGCACAGGACTGATTGGAATTGGAAGAATGCTTAAAAAAAAAAAATCTCAGCACTTATAAAATCAATTTTCCATACTTCCATGCTATCATTAACTATTTGGGATTTATCAACAAAGGAACAAAAGCCCATCTGCTGACCTAAGTTCCTGGGAATAATAGACATTTGGGATGGCAAATGCTTAAAGAGTTATTCCAAGAACAGACTAAGAATTACTGTACTGGAAATGTTTTCATTTTCTTGCATACTTTCCAATTATTTAAATCAGGGAAAAATCAGCTTTTCCTCAGGTTTTCAAGCTGCATACAAACAGGAATCATTAAATAAGCAATTTCTCACATGTTCATTGTTCCATTTTCCAACTTTTACACTTATGCTTCTGAGACTGGGAATACCAAACGTTCCCAGGCAGCCTGTGACTGGAAAGACAACGTGTCTGGGTCATTTGGAGCTGAGTGGGTCTTCTGTAGCTTTCAGCTCTAGATGCAGCACTTCCAGAAATGAGGAGAAGGTCCCAGAGCAGAGTTCAGTTTGGGAACAGAACTGAGTGGTTGAGCAGTTTCTAGCTCAGAGAAGCTAATGACAAAAGGAGACAAAAGGGGCTCCAGGAGTCCACTGACAATTGTAGATGCCATTGGAGGTCAGGCATGTCTCACAGTAAAGAATTACAGGAGGAATGAAGATGTATTAGAGGAAAGGGAGCCCCCAGTTCAGAGTTGTAGTGCACTTGCTCTGGGGCTGCATTTCTTTGCTTCCATCACTTCTCCCAGGGCTCTGATCCCATCCAATGCAACATCCAAACGCTGGCTGACCTCAGAAAGCAGAGGCAAGCTCACAGTTCTGATGGAATGCTTCATGAAGTGAATATGACAGAATATCTGCATCAGGGAATGGGATGAAGTTGCCTTTCTGCATTGGTATGTTTGAATGTATGTAAATTGACATCTGTCTGGCTGCCATCTGCATTGTCCTGCCTCTGAGCAGAAGTTCACTGCCAGTGGAGCAGCTCCCATGTGGAGCTGCAGGGAGCAGGGGACACTGCACCAACTCCCTCCCCAGTGCTGACTGGTGGCATTATCCATACTTTTAGAATGGAGTCAAAACAACATCCTGGGGAGCAGCAACTTTGTAAGGCAGAGGAGCAAATCAAAACAAAACCAGTCTGCTGATGCTGATCTTCCATCACCAGTCAGTTTCAAACATAGGCTCATCTTCATTCATCATCTATAATCTATATATTTACTTCATGTTTTATTTAAGTTCCCAAGTATAAAAGCAAGGGCAAAAACTTCCCAGGTAAATTTTTACTGTAAAATGTAAACAACAAGGAACATAGAGCTTCAGGCATGGAAACTTGATTCTTTGTTTAAAGGATGTCTTTTCAGTTCTAACAGACTATTACAAGCTACCTATAAATATCAGATCATAACAAAATTATCACAATAATCACTATAGACAGAAATTGGTATTTCTTCTATAGGCTTGTAACATTTCCAAAGAAAGGCACTCATCCTCTAGAAAATTCTATCATTTTTTTACACAATTAATGTCCCTACAGAACATCATAGATCTCTTTCTTTATAGTAAAAAATAATAGATTATTATCATTGCTTCTTACTGAACTTTGGCCACTATGAAACTAAGTCAGATGAGTCAACAGAGCCACTGGCTGATTCGGGCAGGACTGGAAATATGAAATCCCTGGCTTTTGCTACTGTACCCAGACCACCAGACCACATATTTTTTGTCATGGAAAATTAAACCAAATGAATTTGCAAGATTTCTTGATGTGTTACTTCTCTTACCCTGTTTGCAGTGCTTTTTTTTTTTTGTGGTAAAGATTCAAGATTCCCATTTTTTAGTTAAAACTCAGATTTAATGACTCTGAAAACTAGAATCTTTTGAAGAGAAATACTTTCAATACCCCCAATATCCAGATTGCTGCCAGATAAATCAGCATTTCTGCATGGGATGATATTGTTTTCGTCTGGCAGTAAGTAACCCACATTATGACTTCACCTCTTAAATTTCCTCAAGAGGTTGATTTTCACTAGAAGTGCAGTTTTTTCCAAGCCATATTCAACTTAACCGTATCATAATTTAGGAATTTAATTTGTTCCATATTGTTGCAGCTGCCTCTCTCTGCAGTTGAATGGATGGCATTCTTTTTTTTGAATCTGGGGACCATAGAATACGTTTGTTTAGGCTTTTATAGAATTTAAGAAATTAAAAAGCAGATAATTAATCCAGTTTATATGTGTTTCTGTATATTTGCATAAGTACATACATATTTATTTATATACATATTTAATAAATATGGCTTAAACTGGCACAGAAAAAAGCTATGGGAACTTTATGTTTCTGAATTGATAGTGGTCTTTTTGTACTTAGAGCAATTGATAGCAGTTCAAGACTGATTCTCTTAGGTCCAGGAGGATGTGATCTTGTTTATCTTGGACAAACAGCTGCTGCCTCTGTGCTGGTGCTCAGGAAGCAGGTAACTACTGATTTACACCTCTTGTGATGCACAAGAGCATGGTGAGCTCCCTGGAGCTGCTGCACTCTTGTTGGGCTGCAGTCCCACATGGGCTGCAGGAACAAGTCTGATAAATACTGCAGACTCTACTAAGTCCCAGATTCTTCTTCCTGCTGTGAGGATGAAGTGGGAAGGGAAGGAGCTTTCCCATGACACCACAAACATGCAGAATCACTTTTAGCTGCAGCCCTAGAAATTCTCCTTCACTGAAGAGACACGGGGCAGGGCTGAAGGAGCTCAAGCTTTCATCTCCCTCACACACACTTCACCCTGGTGTGCAGAGGACTGAGCAGAATAGAGCTCTCTGTCAGAAGTGTGGAACAGGCTGGAACTGTGGATAATAAGGGAGAGGCAGGAGGAAGGTTCAGACCCCAATCACCACCAAGGGGATTGACAGTAGCTCACAGGCAGGGGGGCTTCTGAGATCTGCCTCGTGGTACTCCTGCAGTTGTCCTTCCAGCAGGAGGTGATGGGAGCTGCAGTGGCTGAGAACTGGAGTAGCTCAAATGCAAACCTGCCTCTTAGCTTGATTTTCTCTTGCTTGTGTTAGTCTTCCAGCTAGATTTTATGAATGGAGACAGTTGCCTCCCACTAGTTGCTTCTGCACAGGACAGGAAAGCAAACGTATTACTTTTCAAGACTGGATGGCAGAAGTCCAAACATATCTACCAGAGGAAGGAAGCAATCTTATCAGCCTTTCTGGCCCATTGATAAAACCATAGAAGGAAATCATTCAGCTTTAAGTGAGGAAAAGGAAGTCTTAGATAAAATTTAGATGTTGCCTTGGGAGCTTTTATACCACATCAATGAAAATGTCATGTACAATTCACCAAGCATTCCAGTCTCTATGAAGTGCTTTATTTGTGATATCAAACCAGAATTATTTGCAGTTTTTGACAATCTCCTCCACAGCCCATCAGCTGACATTTTTCTGACCTGTCTACTTGCTGATACACCTTTTATCTCAGCTCTTTGTGGAAAAAAAACACAGCAGCCATCCCGAAACAGGATGTCATAGAGTCTAATTTTTAGTCACCATTACACACAGGGTATTTTGGCATCTTCACCTTATTTTTCATTATAAAATATTATTTTCATTCAGAGCAAATAATGGACATGGTTACTTGGGATTTTTTTGGTCTCTAAGCTAGTATCTCTGCTGGCAGAGTGTCATGTCATATAAAAATGCTGCTTCAAGGAGCACTAGCTCATGAATCTCTGCAGTGCACCTCCTTTTACAAAACAGACATAGCCAGTGCCTCATGGTTCTTCTAGCAAAGTAATCTGTCACACTGTGATTGCTGTGATAATGGAAAACAACCATAATCCCAATTTAATTAGTTGGGTCTAGCACTGTTAGTGTCCTTACAGCAGCTCTCAGAAGCTGGGGAAAAAGGGGAGTCTGACATTGCTTCTTTAGGTCTGTAATCTGCAGTTGTTTGAGGTACAGTAAGTTAATTTCAGATGAAATCTTGACATAAAGAACAAAATCTATATAGTTAGGATTTATGCACAGGTTGTTTGGGAAAGAGATGTTATTCTTGGATCACAAAGATCCTGGTGAATGCTGAATAGCTGTATCATCCTGCTAAAGTAATTAAAATTAAGGGTGTCCAGCATTTGGATTTATTTTACAATAGTGGTATAAGAATAAAAGTAACCTAAAATAAAGCAGAATGCTCCATGAGGGCAAGATAACCTAACAGCTCCTGGAAATACTTAGCCCCTAAAATGCTTACCCAAAAGCAGAGCAAACCCTCATTTGAGTTTGTTTAATTCCTCTGGGCACAGCCTCTTCCAGCCATGGTGTTTTTTCAGGCTCAATAAAGAAAAAAAAAAGCAATTCAGACAGGTGTAGCAAAGGTTTTAGTCTTCAATTAGGTCAAATTACAAATAAATCTGGCAGCAAGAAATAGGTTAATTGCTTTAGACCCAATTTAACAAGACTTAGCCCTTGTATTAAAACACTTCTTTAATAGAATAGCTTCTTTTTATGTAGGTGAAGGAGGAGGGAAACTTTGCCTTTTTTTAAATATTGCAATGAAAAAAACTATTATTTTTAATCTTTATAAGGAGACATTCAAATATTAGGGTATTAAGTAGTCAATATAAACTCTTAAGTCAATCCTGACAAGGTCTAATCTTTTACAGCTACTGAAGACTTAGTTCTCAGCCATGATTAGGAGCAGCCCAGAAGAGCTAACAGTCTGTGTGTGCTTTCAAAATTGCCATTTGGAAAAAGTGGGATTCATTTCTCATTTTACCTGAGCTCACACATTCTCATTCATGCTGATGTGCTCCAGGCTACGTGAGCAGAACCAAGGACTGGCCTGCTCTCTGCTCCTCTCTGCGTTTTGGCTGACTGGGGACTGAGAAGAGGGAATACTGCAGGTTGCTCTTGCTCTCTCTCCCCTGGATGTGGCTGAGCCCCTGGAGGTCTCTCTGTGCAGAGGGTCATGCTCTGTGCAGTGGGCTTTTCACTGGGACTTTGACTCTTGGTAATCAAGTATGCCAAAGAACACACCCCAAAACTTCTTGTACAGGTAATTTAATCTTTCATATAAATCCTGAAGTGAATTAAACAGTAAAAAAAATAATCTTAATAATCCTGATCCTGTTGGACTTCATCTCACTAGTAAATATCTCAGTTGTTTATAAAACCTGCTTAACTTGTTGGTTTTATCTGAGAGGAACCTGTGCAGTCTTTATATGTTGCTAACTGAAATAAAAGGAATAGAAAAAAAATACTAACTTTTAATATATCTTCTTGTGGACATGCACATAAGAATTGCTTCCAGAGTTGTTTCCCTGCAATCATTACTGAACAGCTCTTCCAAAACATTGGTGGGACATATGTAATAAAGTATCTGCAGCTTCAAAAGCTAAAGGGAGGGTGATGTTCCTGTAGGTGATGATAGATCTGTTACACAGGAGAATGTGGCTCTCTCCTCTAGGGAACCTGAAGCTTTGTTTCCCAGCCAGGACTACCTAGGTGCCAGAAAATTTGTAGTAACATATGAGATTAAGAGCATATAAAAAGGGAAGAAGAATGAGAAATGGTTGTTGGGGGGGAATAAAAGGGTAGTTTGGTCCCTCTGGCATGGATCACATGTCTGTATTTGATCTAGCAAGCAGGTTTGACATTTATACTGTGTTTATCTCAGTGTGGCATCAGAGACCAGCATTTCTGTCTGTGTGACTGCAGGAAAGTCCAGTCTGTGCCCCCATTTTCACCATAACCTCCTGGTTTGTCTTCACATGGAATTTCAGTGCTGTGGGGCTGGAAACTGTGTGTGTTTGTGCAGCCCCTGAGGCAGAAATCTCAGATGCCCCCTCTGCACACTGCTGAAATACAGACACTGCTGTTTGACTAAATGAAACATGACTAAAGAAACCATTTGATCTCCTGCTTTGATTTCCTCAACTTCAAAATGGGACATAACTCACAAGTGGGTTCTGAGGATTTACTGATGAATGCAAATGAAATATTTTTAGTTTCTCAGCAAGCTTTTAAGGACAGCAAAATATTGTTAAGGAAATGCTAAACGCATTCTGTTTGTTTCTCACTAATGTGACTTTTTAAAATGCACTTTTGCTCTATGCTAGAGAATTGTCCATCTCATGGCAGATGTTTGCTGAGTGCTGTGACTGGCTGCTGCCAGCCTGCTGCAGGGGAGGTGGGAAGAGGCAGGAGCTGTGTTTGCTTGGAGAGCACCAGGAATGTGAATGATTTCCTGAGCCAAGTCAGAGGGTCCCCCTCTGCCACTCAGGAGTGGCACTGAGCAAACAGCAGCACAGCAGCCTCCAGGGACTGCTGAGCTCTCTAAGAATTCAAACTAGTGGGTGGCTGCTCTCAAAGCACATGGGACAAGAACAGCAGAAGGCTGTTCAGATTGCACTGAAGCAAACGAAGCAGTGCTCTGTAGCAAAACATGACTAGAAAGCAGAGGTGTTAGTGACTGGTGAGGTGACTTCGTTGGTAATGGGTCTGTACAAATAAAAAGAAACCAGCTGGATAGTTTTCCATTCTAAAAAAAATCTAATTTTCATATTTTTAAAGATTTAAGGTCTGGCTTGAAAGATACTATTTTTGTTACTGCAACTATCTAGCAATGTATATGACTCTGTTGACTTCAGATATGTGTGTATTAGAACCAATAGCTTTCCATTGATCAAATGCTCCACAAAGGCTTTTAAAGGCAGAACTATTCTATGTTTGTTTCCCATTTGCATGGCAACGGGAAGCTATCATGATACTTTTCTATTGCATGTGTGTGCATATATGTGCCTGTAGGGAATTTAGAAGTACAACAGCCCTGGAAGGATGCTGAATGTGTTCAGACTGAAGAAGAGAGAGAGCCAGGCTGCCTGATAAGTGAAGAAACAGCTCATTTTCTTCTGTGCAGGCAGGCAGGAAAGGGAGTGCAGCATAAGCAAGACATTTCATTTGTGGTTGAATCCACAGATGAGCTATTGTAGAAAGTATTCTCCAAAACATGCTTACATGGGAGATGGGGCACGTGGTACTGATTAGCTGTAGCAGCAGCAGGGCAGGCTGATCACACAGAAACCCCAGGCTGAAGGCTGTGTGTCTGTCAGAATCTGTCTGTCCCTCCACTGCTCTGCTGCCCGCGTGGGCATTGCTGCAGCTCTGCACCTTGTAGCTCTGGCCAGCTTACACTTGGAGACATCCAAAGCTACAGACAATGTTTTAACAGTCAAACATGCTGGAAAACAAAGGAGAAAGCATGCCTCACATTCCACTGAAGGCAGTGGTTTCTGTCTCTTTTTGCACTCCAGCTCCCTTCCAGTTCCCTTTGGCAGGATGGGACAGCCCATGTCTGAGCCTGAGCTGCCCCCAGCAGGGTCCTGAGCTGCCCCCAGCAGGGTCCTGAGCTCCCACCTACCAGACTGGAGTGTCACTGTCTGCTCTGCCCAGACACCAAGGGCTGCCTTGCCTATTAGTTCATGGATTAGCAATCTCGAAAAAAAGGGATTGTAAAACCAAATGTAGAGTCTTTTGGGTTTTGTATTATTCTTTTTAATTTGGTCTTTCCCTGACATGCCTCTGATTTGATGGAAACTGCTTCAGATGATACCCAGAAGTTTAGTCAGTGGAGCATTCAGTTGGATTGATTCAGATACAGTAGAAACTGTTGCTCATGAGATCATTCTGCAAGATGGACAGTACCACACCAGCTTTTCATATCTAACATTTTAGTTATTCTCATTGTGTGGGTTTACATATGGATTTAATTTGTTCATCTAACAAAAGTCAGAGTAACATGAGCACATATGATTTAGGAAATATGCAAGATTGTGTTGTAAAAAAACACAACTACTGTGTTTGCTAGAAGGAAGTGCCAGGGGTCCTCCCAACATCAATTGTTAATTACTTTCCTCTTCAGCTGCCATAAAGAACTCATTAAATGTCAAATTATTTCCCTAAACAATAAGTAGCACTGGTTCCTCTTTGGCCTATGTGCATATTTATTAAGAATTACAGCTTCCTTAATTGATACATAGATTCAAAGGAAAAGGAAATCCAGCAATGGAGCTGGTTTCAAGTCAGTTGTGGTCAAGGAAAACATCAAAAATATTCTTTAATGATAAAAACACAATTTAGTTTTCAGGCCCCAAAATCTAAAAAGCAGCAATATGAAACTTCTCCAAATATTCTCACATTTTATTTTACCCTTAGACTGGGGCTGAGGACACGGGAAACATCAGCCTGATGTGTCTGCTGCTTCTTGAAGGTCTAAATGCTTTATAACAGGAGAGTCAAGTTCCATTTCTTCACTTGAATGAAAGCCCTGCTTGACCAGCATTATTTTGTGCTCTAATACTTATGTTTGAAATGAGGAGAAATTGAAAAAGACATGATTTTGGGAAAGGAGGAGCAGAGATGGCATTACAAGAGAAATTCTAGTAGATGTGTTTTGGGAAAACACAGAAGCTCAGAAGTCTAAGGAGTTAAGCACAAATAAAAATAAAATAATAATTTGAAAACCCACCTAAAACAAAATAGCAGAGGAGAACTTTAAAAACAGCTCTAGTAAAATATTTGCTGACGAAGTAGACACCTGCAGTGGCCCAAAGAAGAGCATGTCCTGCCCCTGTAACAGCTTCAACTCTTTGAGGGTTTGGAGGTGCAAAGACTATGTCAATGTCATGGCTCTGTCCCACACAGTGCTGATATCTCTGTGCTCCTCAGAAGCCAAAGGGAATTTAAAGTTCTCAGTATTTTACAAAATCTAACCCTTGAAAAGCCCAAGAGAAATGCTGCTTGCTGGGAGAAAAATAGAATAATAATTTAAAAAGCAGCAGTGTTGCTAGTAGAAACATAACGAGACACAATAGTGTGATAAGAAGAGATGTGATGCTGCCTCCTGAGCACAGCTGGGAGATGGTGGGAGGGCTTTGGCAAGGCTGAGGAGCACATTCCATGAAAGGCCTGTGAGAAAAATACCTGCAGTGTGAAAAGCTGAACAAAGACTGATCAGTGTTCCAACACCTGGGCCAGTGCTGGGATCAGACAGTGGAGATCACAGGGTGGGTTTAGACCTCAGTAGCAGCTCTCAATGCTTCTGGGGCTTCTCAGGACTGCCCCTTGCCATGAGCTTTTGCAACCCCAAGCAGTGCTGGATGCCAGCAGCTGCTAAATGGTAGTTACTGCTTCTGGCAGAATTCTCTGTATTGCAGTGACAAATGTGCATTCACCCTGCAGAGAAGTTTCTTACAGGGCAGAATCTCAAACCGTGTGATCATCAGCACCAGTGTTTCACCCCAGCCCTGCTTCTGGCCACACCTCTGCTTTCCCAAGTCACACCAGCAGTTTTTGGGATGTTGCTCTTAGGAAGGATAAGCCTGAGTGCTTTGGTCACTCAATATCAATGCTCAGAACACTGTTACTATTTTCATTTCTGTTGCATGACTTTTATAAGTACATTCAGTGACTTCTGATGTTGTTTCTCACAGGACATGCAGCACAATCTGGGCCTCATTTTCATGAGCCTCATTGCTAGTAGCTGTGCTGTTATATTTTCCTATACTAACCTTTTTAGGGAGGAAAAAATAAATGTTTGACACATACACAAGGAATGTTGGTCTCCAACCCAGGTCAATGTAAGCCTACAAAATTCCTCTTGGTTTTATTGCTGGCATTGTCATTAACAGTGTTCTGTGTCTGTTATCTGGTCTGATTAATTAGTTTTTCTGTTATTTCAAGACATTCCAGTACATTAAGCTTAAAGTTGTTATGAATGTGTATGCAGTTTATAAAATAATGTTACCATTACCTCACCATTTCACTTTGCAATGAGATACCCTCCCTTCTAGTGTTCTGTCCTGCAGTATGACAATGTCCTGGGCTCCTCCCAGTGATTTTCCCTCTGTAAACCCTGTGTCTGTGGTTTTCATAGTAATTGAGTGACTCTGCTGAAATTTTGCTGATTTCTTCACATTTCAGCTGAGGATTAGTGTGAAAGGTTATTTGGTGATAGGTGGTGTCTGACTTAGAGCAAATACACTGTAGTTTGCTATCTACTTCATTTCAAAAGCACCCATAAAACCATTCCTCTCTTTGGAGTGTGGGCCTCTGGAGCAAAATTTTGCCCCAGAGTGGTGATGTCAGCAGCCAGACTCTGCACTGGCAAACACTGCTGGGGCAGGACCTCCTCCTGCTGATGTTGATGGCACCAAGATGACATTGCTTCTTGCTGCTCCTCCCCTGTGCCTACTTACATTCTTGTTTTCCATGTATTCCAGCAGTGGACCGTGTAGCACTTACACATCCCCAGCCACCCGTGGCCTCAGGTGTGGATGATCTGCTCTGTTTTCCCTCATTTTCACAGTGCCACCCAGCCAGGAGCACAGGCAGGCAGAGGGCACTGCCATGTCACCTCACCAAGCTGCTGCCCACTGATGCAGGGGTGAGAGTTCAGGCACAATCCTCTGCCAGCTGGAAAGAGATCTTCCTTCTGAAGATCTTACCTGCTTTGTTGTCACATCTGACATGGATCTTTGGAAAACCCTTTTTGTGATCAAGGCCCAGAGCAGCCAGCAGTCAGCCATCACCTCCTGAGAATCCCTGTAGCTAGAAAGCTCTTCTCTGTCTCCTAACAATGTAATCAAATCTTCTGGCTCGTGGGATGTACCTTTGGGGAACTGCGGCTGGGATGATAACACAGACAGGTTGAAAAGAAGGAAGACATGTAAATGAACTGGAGAAATCCATGTGAATGAAAGGGGGGTGTTGAGGTGCTTTGGAGAAGAGAGGGGAGTTAGGTCATAAAGTTTGCATGAGAAGACAGGATGAAAAGATCAAGGCACAAAAAGAGCACCAGAGCTAAAGAAGAAAGTGAGAAGAATCAACAAAAAGATGTAAAACCCAGTTCTGAAAACTATCAAGACAAGTAAAGAACACCAGGCAGAGGCAGAGTTTGTCTGATTTTTTTGTACTGTGCTGCTGAGAGACCTCAGCACAGTGGGGAAGCCTGTATGGCAGCCATGGTGTGCTGGTGCCTGCTGGGAGGATTCCCTCTTGGAGCAGTGTGAGAAGGGTGGATCTCCTATTTTTGTATCACTTTCATCTGGAAAGAAACCTATGTTGTCATTCCAAAAGTGCCTCAAGAATTGAAATACCATGAGGTAAGTAGAAACAATTGTGAGATGAGAGACAAATACCTGGCTAAATTTCTTTGCAAATCACAGCTGTAGACACAGAAAGCAGGTTGGTCCTCATCATTAGTGTTACCATCTGCCTCCCAAGTTCATCATGAACCTTAATGTTTGTACAGAGGCTACTAACTTTAATCCTCATTAGGGAATAAACAAAAATAGACTGTACTCCAGGAGCTGGATTCCCAGCTCCAGGAGTAATTACTTTCATTCCAGGTTCTACAGCAGTGGTTTTCTCTCTTCCTGTGTTCAGATGCCTTTGTCTGTGCAAGCTTCCATATTTGGACTTGGAAAGACAAAGGTGTCTTTTATGAAAGGATGCAAATGAACATTTTCTCCTGCTTTCAAGGCACTCACACCCACATCTGGTAGGAAGCAGCCACGTTGCCTGACTTTTCAGGGACTGGATGTCCAGCAGTGCAAACAAGGGTAGGTGTCAGGCTTTTTGGAAGAGCTGCCAGTGTGGTAGCAAGTTAAACCTGGGCCATGGCAGGACCTCTGCAGTAACAGGTGCCACATGTTCTGGAGACATCCTGCCAGCTTGAGGGTTCTGATGCAGGCTTAAGTTCAAAACGTGGCAAATTCATTATTATTCAAGGGTTTCTGTTATTGCACAATCCTTTTTTGCAGCTAGAATTTTCCCAAAATAGCCTGTCCTTATGTCCATGACTTTAGTCTAAGGCACATTAAAGAAGGAATGTACAGACTTGGGGTTATGTGTTGAAAACATAACTAAAATTATTTATTGTGAAGACTCATCACCACATGACCACAAGCAGTCCATGTGGGGGTTTATAGGGCTAGTCAATTATTTTTTAATAAAATGGAGGAGTGAGGGGGCAGTTGGCAGAATTTATGGCTCATTTGGTACCAGTTCAGAACTTGACTCTTATGTCAACATCCCAAAACATTTTGCAGGGAGATAGAAGTGTTGTTCATGTTAATAAATTATATTGTGTCTACAGACTTTCATTCTCAAATGAGTAGGTATTACATGCACCTAACCTAAGCCTAAAATCCTTAATAATTTAATTTGTTTTAAATGATAATGCTAGTCCATAAAACACCCACACTGGTACAGCAGTAACTCAGCTGACTTCGGGTCTGTCGATGCAAAATCCTCATCAATGTAGCTGGAAGCTGGTGTAGCCTGTGTCAGATTTTCTTTAGCTTATTGCCATTTTACACAAGCATCTAATTGCTGTAAAGAATCCCAACAAGCTGCTGTAAGAAATCAATTTCAAGTAACCTGATAAACCACCTTCCACCTTCCAACGTGTTGTCATTGGAGTTCACGTCTTCACTGGGGCAGAAGTGAAGTGCCCATTTCTGCTGCCTGCTTGAGGATGCTGTAGTGTTTCTGACCTGCATGTGCACAGTGTCACAAGTCAGCCAGACTCCTAAAGCAGCTGACACTGAGGTGTTTCCCTCAGCAGACCAAGGGGACCCGTGTGCAGGTGGGTGGCTCCAGGAGACACTCTGGTGACACAGAAATGCCACCGAGGAAGCCCCATGCACTTTACTCCACACTTTTCAGTCTCCTGACCCTACTCTGAACATTTCTAGTTCAGAGTTTGTTTACAGCACCAGCTGCTGCTTTTTTTTTTTTCTGATAGTTGTTCAAGGTTGTAAAGATCTGTCTAAAAATAAAAATGAGAACACGTCCCCTGTGCACATTTCTGTCTCCTTGCTCAAATGAGACCAATCAGAGAGCAACTGCCACTAATGCTCCCAGTGTTGGGTGAATATAGAACACTGCTGAATACACCAGGGCAGCATCAAGAGAGGAGCATTGTAACCTGAGTGAAGCTGCTAGGAAGAGATGGATGTTCTGTTTGCAGAACTCTCTGTGATGGGACAAACAGAAGGGTGTCCTCAATGGGTAGAGAAGCCTTTACAGATCAGTGACACAATTCCCTTGTTCTCAGCAGTCTTAAATGTCTGGGGCATCTAGTGCAAATACTGCTAAAGTTCCCTTTATTAATCTATCAGGCTTTGCACAATCTGGAGCCCACTTTAAATATCATCATTATGAATTCCAAATATCTGTGAATATAAAAATAATTCACTTTTGGAAGATTTTCCTATACTTTTGCTTAATGCTGTTTGTGAGACACTCAGAGGTGCTGTCTGTGCTTGAAGATCCTTTATTACAATGATTTCAAATTTCATTAGTGCTACTGTAATTTTTCATGGCCAGGATGTTAGACAGAGACCTAATGTGCTACAAAGCTGTAGCTCTGAGGAATGTGTGTAGCCTGTACTACACAGCTTAAGAAAACATTTTGATATTCAAGAACATTCCCCCATAATGTTCTTGAAATTATCTAACATTTTGTACAATCTGCTGAATTCCAAACGGAAAAAAATTTCTACACTGTTGTCAGACCTTTGCATAAATATTTTTCTTCTCTCTTCTCTTGCTCCTTCTGTCTCAAGAATGTTTTAATAATGAGCAGGAATCTTCACTAAAGACACAAGTGTCATCTCTTTTTCCTTCTAGAGGAGTCTGTTTGATTTTTTGCAGATTCTCACTGTCATTTCATCAAAGCTCTAACAGATTGTACCAGACACCCCAGTTGGTCTCCGTGATGTTGCTGCTACTTCTGCTCTCCCAGTCACAGAGTGCTGTGCTTGGAATCCAATTATTTCTGTGACTGTTAATTGCAATTACTGATTTTACAGTTGGTGTTGGGCAGCCTGAGTACTTGGCTAAGCTGGTGGTTGCCAGTGGGAAACACAGGTTGTAAGAATAGCTTCAGAAAAAGCTCTGTCTCAGTACTCTCAGCTTTTTAAACTCTTCTCAGTGTCCCAGCCCAGTCTGAAAGGGTTCACAAGCTCTGCAAAATTAGAGAGCTTTTAGGACCCCCTCTGGGGTGAATTAAAATGCTGGGATGTTTTGGTAGTTCTGGGAGAAGAAATTCTGACACCTCCTCTCCAGGATCTTGTTTCATCAGTGTATTGGTGTGATCGGTACATCACAAATGCATGCCCAGAGAGCTGAAAGCCACACCTATTTCTAGATATTATGGTATATATCAATGTATCTTCCAGGTTTCCATTCCTTCCTTTGAAACCAAAGTTCCTCCACTGGTAGAAGGTAAATATATTGCACCAAAATTTGTCCTTTAGACTTTACTCTGGCATGTGATGACTAAATGTTACCCTGATGTTTGACCCCAGTCAAAAACCAGTTTACTGCTTGGTAGTCTAAGAATGTTTAGCCCGTGTGTGACCTGAGCAGTCGGTGTGAGTGTGGAGACTTCTCCCAGCCTAGGGTGCAGCTGCCACCTCTCGGCCACAACAGGAACAATTAGCCCATTAAAATACCACCAGCCTGTGGTTGTGACTCTGTCTGTCTTTTCTGTATTCAGTGAATTTCAAGAGAGGCATCAGGCAACCGAAGTCCAGTGAAAATGAGTGATGAAGACACAGATATCTGCTGGTTATTTTTGACCTGCTTCCTTTACACCACACATTCCCCTTGAAAAATCCTTCATGTTTATTTAATCAGAGCCCATTTCTGGAAGAATAACATTTTGGGTGACTTATTATGATAAGTCCACACTGTTGATCCAAAAAGGATCATTATCTCTATAGTAGAGTTTAATCTTGAGCTTAGTCCAAGGAAGCAAACCAATGTGTCTGAGGTGACAGAGCTGAGAGGAGAGCAGGTCATTGCCAAGGACAGGGCTGTTCTGCATGTGGAGCATCCACAGGCTGCCCTGCAGGGTCATAAAGCACACACACTGTGCTGGTGTGTGCTGGAAGTGGAAGGGCTCTGAAGAGGGTTTTCATGTCTGTGATTTGTTGTGTGTTGTGAGCAGCTGAAATTAACACTCTGAATATCTTCACTCTGCCATATTCTCCTGTGCCACGAACAGTACTTACAAAGTAATTAGGTGGATAATTGTCTGGCAGGTACTACCTCTGTTAACTAGATTTCTCATCCATTATGTGCTTTACTGATTCTATTATTACCCACTGGAATATACCTTAAAAGCAATTTTTTCAGGTTGCATCTTGATCTAATATTTTCATTACCTTCACTGCTGGTGCTTTATCTCTTACAGTTCATAAAACATCTCTTTTGATGGATACACTTGTGTTCCCTCAGTCCTTCAGAGACTTCATGACTGTCTCCAATTTCCCTGTGTTCTTGCTGTGCACATTTGTATGCTGCTTTCATCAGCTCTCATCTTCAAAGCTTGTCCACACTTGGAAGTTTTTCAGGCCCACCTCTCCATTTCCAAGCATCTCCTATCACACAACATTGCTTCATTTCCTGGTGAATATCTTCTTTGCAGGAAGCAACTCCACAGTCCTCCCTATTGCTCAACCCTGTAATAATTTGCTGCTTCATTCATCTACTATTCAAATTCCACTGCTTCATGCAAAACATTCCCTGGTAGCATTTCTAATAAACACATTTGTTCTTTCCCCACAGCTATGACTGACTCTAAGGTCACTCTCCAGGGTGCAGTAACACCCTCCATACTGCTCATCATCTGGAATTTCCCTCTCCCTTCTCCCCCTGCCATAGTTAGTAGGAAATGTCTTTGTTAGTCTCGTGTTCTTACCCTGGCAATCTGTCCAGACCCTTCCATCTCTCAGGCACATCATTTGATCCACTAAACATTGCTTTCCACCTTTCCTTACTTAGGAGTCCTTAGCTCACAATGAACCACCTGGAGCTTGACCTTTCTGGAGATGCTAAAGACCTGTAATTTTGACTGCAGTCCCAGAGCTGCACAGAATCTCTCACAGAATCTCCTAAAATGAAATAATTTCTCTCAGTGTTCTTGCAAAATAATCTTGATAAATAAATACAAAGGTTATCTAGGAATCCCTCATGTTTCTGACTCGGCTGGTTTGGTTGTTTTTTTTCTGAAGGGAATCTTCATATCCTTAAACCTCAAGACAACAGCAACATGGAGAAATAGTATTTTTCAAGATGATAATCCTTTTCCTCACTTTGATATCAACTGTGAAGGAATGCAGTAAATCAAAATATAATATGTCCTAGGGCTTGTTCTTTCTGGATATTTACATTTCATAGCTGTTTGGTGATAAAATCAAAATATTTCTTATAAACCACCCACAGCTTGTGTTCCCCCCATACTTACTATTGTGTTTTTCAGCTATATTCCTCACTGGCAGACTAGTACAATCATGAGAGTTAATAACCAGGTTTAGTGTTCTTTGGTGAATCAGTATTCACACTGAGGCAGTGCAGAGTTTGATCTTAATAACTGTAGTGGGAATGAGAATTCATCCTACTGAGTATTTGGTAAATGCAGTAAAAATGTTACAGGAAGATTCCCATGCTTTCCAAGAGACAAAGGTTGTGGTTTGTCAATACAAAAATAGATCAGGCTGTTACAGAGGAGGTTCTACACAGACCTAGCTTTGGGTCTCCACAAAGAAACAGAACCTGTAAAATATTAGAGGTAAAAAATAAACTATCTGAGCTTGTTCTAAGCTTTTGTGTGACACCAACATCTGACAGTTCCAGAATCTCCATGGCCCACATCTCCACTGACAACTCCAGGGGAAGCATGGAGTGCAGGTTACCTTCACAGTGCCTGCCCAGGTCAAGAATTCACAGGCAAAGAAACCCATATGCAATTTATTTGGGTTATCCTTTTGGGAAGAGGTTTGTCTTCTCCCTACCAAGTGTAGAAAGTGAAATTGTTCACGTGCTTTGCTGCCAAAGAGCAAATTGTTGTTGCAACCAAAGAGAACTAGGCCACTGACCGCAAGTGTGACTGGTTTTATGGAAACAGGAAAATTCACTGGAAGTGCTGCTGTGTGGCCTGTGTCTTTAGTAAATGAGATTGGAGAGTATATTTAAAGGAAAACAGAAATGAGAATTAGTTCATTCTGTATAGTTCATTACTGACAGCCCTTCCTGATAAAAGGCTTGTGAAGCAGAAACTGTTCTTAGTGTTGAAGCAACCATGTTTGATCTGTGCCACTGCCATGTTTACTATTTCCTTGGGTCATCTGTAGGTACAAAACAGCAGCCCCTCTGATGCCAACATTTACCCTTTGGGCTCTGAGCTGGGTCTCCTGCTGTTCCATCTCCTGATGTCTGTGCAAGGCTGGAAGGAACTGGGGGAGAGAAACTGCTTGTAAAAATTAAACTGAAAAATCCCAAAGATTCAGGTCTACTCAAGCTGATATACTGAGAGGAAATGTAATGTATGGTTGCAGATCAGAGCTGCTGGAGCACCAGGGGGAACTCACCTGGCCTGTGAGATCTCCCACAGTGACAGTCAGGATTTTTATTTTAGAAAAGAGATCAATCATTTAATCAAAGCAATGATATGTTGAAATAGTAACTGAGGGAATATCCTGCCCGAAATAATAGAGCTATTTTAAGTTATAATACATTTGGTATCTAAACAGCTTGATAATTTAACATTGTCTGTATTTGGCTTTAATTTGAAATGACTCTGATGCCTATTGATCAGTTTCATCTGAAACACAGGCTTCTGTTACAAAATATTGATTTTTTGGTACCCCTTTTTAGCCAAGCAGGTTAATTGAATGGTGCTTGGGGAAATCATTTCAGATCCAGCATCTGTCTAATATTTGTCTTCAAAGAGCTGATGGAATTGTTTGACATTTAGCCAAGATATCTGCTCAGACAGGCACTTGAGCAACAGGGCTGTGTAACTGGGGTGGTGATTAAAGCTCCATTTGGAAGAAACTTCAGTCCCTATTTAGACAAAACAAACAAAGCAAAGGCCAGATCTGGCTTCCATCAGAGGGAGCAGGAGTTTTGCTATTTCTCTAACATTAACTGGTGATATTACAGGGAATGCTCTGTACCACTGTCCTTGCAGTTGAAGTGAGCACAGTGTACTGAACTGTCATGCAAACATGTCTGTATTTACAGTGGTGTTTTGTATTGCATGGCAATGCACTGCTTAGGTCAAAATAGTTCATTTTGGTTCCAGGTTTTAGTACAAATTGGAAGCCTAGCCTGGGTTTCAGTCAGCACTCAGCAGGCTCATTTAGCAAATAACCACTCCTGCCTCTTTAAGTGAGATGACACATTTCTAACACTTCACTTTCTCAAATACCAAGGAACATTTTATTGGTTGAATCCCACTGAATATTCCCAGTAGTTTTACATTTGTTTAGAAAACATTCTGGAAGAGACAATGATATGATACAGCTTTTGTTTGTTTTTTAAATAATCCTTTTCCTAAATCATACACTGTAAAATGATGATGAGAAACTCTAAAATAATGGATCCTTGCTGCAAAGTGATAACAGTCTCCCACCATCTGCTGACCTGCAGGTCTGTCAGGAGCAATCAGGATTACTGCAGCTTTTACAATATAATCAGAAAAAGAGGTGATAAATTATTTCTGTTTCTCCTTTTTGTGCTCTGAGTTTTTGCATCTCCTAAGTGTTCCAGTGACATCCGGTTGATTTCCAATATATCTTTCTTCAAGTACCTGTGAAGCAAAAGGTGTATGAGTCAATGTTTTTGGGGGCTAAAGCTTCCCCTGTGTTATGTCCTTTAGTGGCTTCTTTTACCCTGGTCACTGTCCCTTAGTGGCTTCTTTCTTTCAGTTCTCTTTCTGCTGCTGCAGTCTGTTAGGTGGTTCCAGACATTCATGCAGCATCTTTCTCTTAAAAGGGCCACAGAGATAGAGCACTAGATGAGAATTAATCTGCTTCAGTGAAGATTTCTGTTCCTTCTCTAGAAGCTAAAGACCTTTGTATAGAATTAATATGCTCTCCTGATTTCGTTTGTTGATTTCATTAAGCTATAAATGAAAGATACATAGATGAAGCTTAAGGAGTGTGAGATAACAAGCTATTAGGGTAAGAGAAACAGGTTGTAAAGTCAATACATTTTTTCTTGCATAATTTAACAAGCAGCTCAATAGATAAGGATAGATGTACTGGCTTTATAGATGTACTGGATTGATAGGTGCTCTCCTGGCAGAGGGATGGGTTTGGTTAGCAGATGTGCCAACAAGCCTCCTGGGCTGCAGTGAGATAATGAGTCTTCTTTCACTAGATTGATGTTAAAATTACATGGCTTCTCAGGTCTACATGCAAATTAGGCTTCCAAGCAGTCAGATACTCTGTCCAAGTCCATTTCATACATATGTAAGTATTGAAAATGCCCTCACCTGCCTCTGAAGAGCTCCCATTGCTCCAACTGTGAGAGAGGAAAACCACTACAGTACTGCAGCTGCTTCCACTGCCAGTTTGATTCCACATTGTCTTACAAATCTGAAGGCATGTTCTCAGTCAATAACCATAGAGGACTTCTGTAACTATCCCATTTAGTAAACAACAGTGCCAAAACTCTTCACTGCAGCTGGAAGTCAATGGTTCTTCACTGGAAAATAATTCCTTGAATGGTCACAGGTACCTTTGGCCTGGAGAAACATTACTCAGCATAGGATTGTTGCTAAGCCATCCCACTAACCAGTTAATTGCTGTGGCCTACCTGCTGGTGCCCAGCATTCAGAGCTGAGCCAAATTTCAGCTCAGAATACACTAGGAGATGACCTGAACTGGCAGTTTCAGGCACCATAATTGTAGCCCTGCAGGCCTTTCTCATCTGAATGAACTTTGCTCAGTAGTGGTATTAAATCTAGAATGTGGAGTGGTTAGTGCTCCATCTACAGCAGATCCAAAGTCATTCATTACATTTATTTTTAATGAAAATTGATCTTAAGCTAAATTAGACTATTCTCAAAAGATGTCTCTTTTTTTGAAGGGGAAAAGATACTGGGGGGGAGAAAAATGGACATCTGAAAACTGGGAAGATAAATTGGTTTTGACCAAAAACACACGAAAATTTGTTCACAAACAAAACTTCCTTGTTTCTCATTTGTTTTCCTGACTTTAAAAAAATGATGATTTTACTGAAAGTATCAATGGAAAAAGAACTTATTTTCCAGCTCTTCTTACCCATAAATATTAATTAAAGTGTTCTTGTTCTCTGAGCCTGATAAATTTCTTCTAGAGAGAGGTCTAGATTTGGGCTCATTTTACTGGAGGTGCTTCCTAGGGATTTGTAGACAGAATTTTTCTTGGAAATGCAGTCTCTCTCTGGGCAAGTTATGGAAAGGGAACATGGGATGCTAGAAAGGGATTCTTCTGTCCAGGCTTTAGGGAAGACTGAGCAGCAGTAGCTGGAGATAGGAAAAAGAAAACCATGGTCTGCAAGAGGTGCTTGTAGAATCCTGCTCAGCTGATGTGTATGACAGAAAGCAGTGTAAAGGTATCTCAGACTTCACCTGTCTTGGTAAGAGTGACTTGCAGCATTTCTGTTTTGTTTATGCAGGACACACCTGGGAGCTGATCCTACTCTGCCCAGTGACACAATGAACTGCTCTAACATCAACAAAATTCAGTCTGAAACTCTGAGACTAAAGGACAAGTGCAAACAGAGCTGCCTACAAGCCCTAAAGGTGAGTCTATAGGTTCTTTCCCTCTAGTACATAAATGTGTGCACTTACACACACTTAGGTTTCAGTTTGCTACATTTAACTCCTGTGTCCACTCTAACACAGCTCTGTTTACCCAGCTTTTACTTACTTACAGCCAGGTTTTCACAAGAGCTTCTGATTTGTTCTGTAAGATCTAAACTAACACAAATTTCCCTTCCATATGCTAGGTGGGTGTAGTGGAGCTGCATGGAGAGGTATTCTGATGAGTAATCCTGATGTCAACTGCTCGAGCTCCACATGGGAGCTCAGTGCCACTGCTCTGAGGCATCCTGGCTTTTCTGTCTCACGTGTCCCTTCTGAAGGGCTGGGGAGAGAGAAAGGCTGAGGAACTTCAGAGGAACTGGGCTTTTGAAGAGAAATGATGAGTTACCCTTGGCTGTTGCTATTCAGGGGACATTTAGACAATATGCAGCATGGCTATAATTTGGGAATTCTGTCTGCCCATGCTACTCTTCAGACTTAAACCAGCCAAATTAAAGGCTTGCTCAAGGGAAAACAACTAAGAGAGTCTTGCAGAAAATCTTTGATATATTTCAGAAGGGCTCCTTTGTTTCCTCTGCAAATGATACATTCTAAGTAAAGAAAATGTATTTTCAGGGAGTCAGATTTAGGTTAGTGTTCTGGAAGTCTAATTTTGTTCAGTCAGTAAAAATACCAGCAAAATGTTACCAAAATTCCTTGTAGCTGGGCTGGGTATAGAAGTGAGAGAAGGGAAGCAGAGTCTCATTATTCCAGTAGTGTCATTTGGAATGGTACTTGGAGCTGTACATTGAAATAATTGTTTAATAACCACTGCACTGCTTCCCAGCATGACAATTCTGGGACAACCATGGATTGGCAAAACCTGACATTTGAAGGAAATCACTTAGTGGAAGGGGATTGTTCACTTGCAAGGCTCTTCATCTGCATGATTCTTGTCTTTGAGGAATTACACCATCTGTGAAGAATAACTTCTCCTTAAAGAACTATGTTGAATCTACCCTAATATGTGGAGTTTATCCAAGAACCTGCCAGTTCTGTCCTTTAGTGAAATTTCCACCAGATGGTGATCTCAGGCTGGAGCACAGCTGCCCTCTGCCCCCCTGACCCAAACTCAGGTCTGCCCCAGACACACCCTGCCATTCCCTGAACCTTTAGCACCTTCCTGGGATTTCTTCCTGCAGGAGATCCAGACAAATCACACAGAGATCCATATGATCAGGTGAATGCCACTTTATTATTCTTCTATTCAGACAGCTCAAGGTTTGCTGCTCAAACTGCTGTTTGAAGGCTGGATTGTTCACACGTCCCTTGTCACTCAGGAATTCATCACCAATTCATTCACTGGCCCTCCCCTGGCCCGCCCCGCCCCTCCGGCGCTGGGCTCTGCCCGGCCCGCTGTCCACCCCGCTCTACAAGCGGCACCGCCGGGCAGATTTGGCCGCTCTCCCGTGGCCCGGGCGCCGCTCGCCCCCGCCGCTCCGCACGGGCCGTAGCAACCCGTTTCCCCTCGCTGCGGCGGAAGGCTTTTGGCGGGACGCCGCGGGCGGCCGGAAACGGCGGACCCGAGCGTGGCGCACTTCCGGCGCTCTCCCGCCGCCCGGCCGCGCGCGCCGCGTCTCATCTCGCCTCCCTATGGCCGCCTCTGTGGTGAGTCCGCGGCCCCGCAGGGGGATCTGCGCTGGGGACCGTGGGTCTGGGGCTCTGGGGAGCGGAGCCGCTGGCGGGAAAGCGCCGAGATGCGGCGTGGAGGGAAGCGCGGGTTCTCCGCCTCGGGGCCGCGGATGAGGGCCGCGCCGGAGAGGGCCGCCCGGCGGGGCCCGGGATGGGGCCTGGGTCCGGTGACGGGTGGGATCGGGGAGGGAGGGAAGCGTCTGAGCGCAAGGGTGTGCGCAGGGCTCCTCGGGCCTGGGCTGCTACCGGGCAGAGGTGCGGGCCATGCGTCTGGAGCGGGTTCTTCCCCCCTCCCTCCCCCACCCAGCCCGGCCCTTCCATCTTCACTTCCATCTTCGCTTCCAACGGCCACAGCATCCTTGTGGAGAGGCCTGAGCCAGGCAGTGCTTTGTCAAACACCCTTGTTTTAAAGAGACCATCGGCAGAGGCCTTGTAGACTGGCTTGGAATTTTCGTCTGTCTTAAAGATGATGTTTTGTATTTTTTTGGTCGGTAGATTAGGTTTCTTTTAAGTGTGGCTGAGAGCCCCAGATGTGGCTGGAGGCTGGAACAGAATCCTGAAGGCATTGTGTAATCTCCACCCTTCCAAACGTGGCTGGAGACAGGCCCCTGAGCAGGCACATTTAAGTTTGAAGTTCGATCAAGCTTGGAAGTTGGTTCTGCTTTGGGCAGGGATTTGGACCAGATGACCTCCAGAACTTTCTTCCAACCTAAATTGTTCCCTGAATCAAAAAATATATTCCCAGCTATGGTTATAAAGAACTTGTCTGGAGTATCAAACCTAACAAAGCTTATTTTCCATTTAACTTCTAGTGTGGGTATCCTAATGGCTTATTCCAGACTCCTGGTGTTTTCTTATGCTCTTCCTCACGCTTTTTGGCAGCTAAATGGCAAAATGTTTGTTTGGTTGCTGGTTAGAAAGTGCCCCGTGTGCAAGTGAGTGCTGATTGTGAGGTACCAGCCATCCACTCTAGATAACCCAAGAGGCTGAGTTATAATCACTGCTCCCTTAGGGAGAGTCTGATGCTCTTTGCTTGGCACCTGCTGGAATCCAGCAACTTTAAGACTACTTTGTGTGTGTGTTTGGAATTGGCCCTTGGATTCAGAAATGGCTGGAGAAGACAGAAGGTGAAGAGCAGGCTCAGGCCCTGAGAGAAGGAGACTGAAAGACCAGTAGGTAGTAACGTGGGAGATGTGGGTCTGGAGCAAGCAGGGATTATTTGACAGCCCAGTGAGTATTTTGCAGAGTGGAGGTTTCTCTGGGTAGAAGTGTTTCTCGTGGCAGTTCTGGAGCACAGTCACCAAAGACTGCCAAGAAAATGAATGTAGTTAAATCTTGAAGTGCTGATTGAGTTGCAGATCTTGGGAACATCATGCTGAAGTAGAATTATGGTCAATTATAATATTGTAACCCAAATGTAGCAGAACCAAATGGAGTTTTACAGAGGCATGGCAGGAAATTGAGACTGGCTGCTTACCAGGGTGCCAGAGTGCAGGGTCTGGAAGAGATCAAGGGCCAGACACACACAGGCTGGTACCTTTGGGTGAACAAACAGAGAGAGATGTAAATGGGAGGAGTTTTTACCTGTGGATCCAGCACTGGTACTGGAATACAACCAACATGTGTTCTCATTCTCATTTTTATCCCTATATATCTAATAAGATGCATTATTACATTCTGTATATGTCTATATAAAGGTGTTCAAAAAATGGTGGCAATGTGATGGGGTTCTTGCTGATTTTCAGAAATAATTTGAGTATGTCTTGTTCCTTAACTTTATTTCAGAACAGCCATCACAGCAACAAATATTCTCACTGCATACGTGCACCTTCCCTCCACTTGCAGCCAGCTCTAGACCATTTGTCAATGTAAATATCTACAATTTCTATACAATCAGCATTTAAAATGAATCCTGGAACAGTCACCTCACTGAGAGCTGGTACCTCATGCAAACAGAGAAGGAGTTTCTAATCCATTCCAGTGTTATTTGATATGATCTTTCAGTGGGGATAAAAGACCAACCAAGAGCCTTGCAGGAGGAATTGTGTGGATGACTAGATTCCATAAAAATGCCTGACCTAAGTAATTGGTTATGGTTATTTTTTTCTCCCTCCAGGATTTCAAAACATATGTGGATCAAGCTTGTAGAGCTGCAGATGAGTTTGTCAACATTTATTATGAGACAATGGATAAAAGAAGAAGGGTAAGTAGATACTGTGACCACACTTACAACTGTCTTGTGCTTTTTTGGTTTACTTTTTGAGTTTCTACTGTTCCTGGTCTTGTTTTGTTTGTTGTTGTTTTTGTGGGGTTTTTTCGTTGGTTTGTTTGTTTTGTGTTTGTTTTGTTGGTTTGGTTTTTTTTTTTACCTGAAGTTGTAATTTACTGACATCTGTTGTGTGCACGTGCACACCCCCCCCTCAAAAAAAAGCCAACAGTAAATCACTCTGGAAAAGTAGCATGATCTGTTTTGATTAGCAACTAGTTCAGTGCTGTCTCTGGCTCTGTTAAAGGAATCTCCTCAGCATTTCCACTGGAAGGCCTGTGAGGAGCCCCAGTGCAGCTGGTGGAGCAGAGTGTGGCTCACTTCATCCTGCTCTGGAGCACTGATTGCCAAAGGGAGTGACCACATCAGGAGGGCAGTTTATCTCCAGCCACTGAAGATAGCAGTGACTCCCAGGACTGCAGGGGCAGTGCTTTGCACGCTGTGCATGGCCTGTGCTGCCACACTCTCCTCACACATCTCTTTCCCCTGCAGGCTTTGACAAGGCTGTATCTGGACAAAGCCACGTTAGTTTGGAACGGCAACGCGGTGTCGGGGCAGGAGGAGCTCAACAAATTTTTTGAAATGTTGCCATCTAGTGAGTTCCAGGTTAACGTGTTGGACTGCCAGCCCGTTCACGGTAAGGTTGTGTTACCATTTCCTTCTTTTGCAGCCTTTTTTGTAACTTGCCAGTGAACTGCAATGTTAGGAGTGCTTCATGCTGCTTTTGGAACCAGCTTAGAGCCAATGCTGAGGGTTGCAGTGGCAAGTTGTGCATTAAGCACAAGTGGAGAGATGCAGCCACCCCACTTTTTCTAATGGCTGGGAAAATATTTTAAGGACTTTTTTTTTTTCCTTTTATTTTTAAGATCATATTCAGATGTGATGTGTTTTCATGTATTTGAAAGTTCTGCCTTATCAGGTTATGTCCTTGACAATGTCTAACAGTCAGGAGACCTCTGACACTGACCTGCAGTATAATGTGAAACAAATCATTAACCTGTTTGTGCTTCCATTTCTTTACATCTAGAGTAGATGTTAAGTTCTTTAGATTTCTGATTAACGACTGCTGAAGAAAGGGTTACATAATTGAGAAACTTTCAGAGGTTTGGGAATGGGTATATTGGGAATCTAAGTAAGGAAAAAGCCTGTGGTCAAGCACTCTTGCTTTGCTCTGCTGTGAAAAAGACGTAATTGCTAATAGTGAGAAAAAAAAAAAGTGTATGCTGCTTGCTAAATATAAACGTGTCTGTGTACATCTCAAATAATGAGCTTATTCTGAGCAAAACTCAGGTGTTTGTGATAGTGCTCTAAACTGAACAACTTGAAAACAGAGAAGCCATGAAAAGCAGTGTCGGTTGAGCCACTATGCCACTGTCTGTATAGAAATGACACCACAAAACTGTACCTGTCACCAACGTGTAACCAACTGTCAGCCTCTAACTAGTATAACCAGAATTGAGTGCAACTTCTATGTACGTTTCCTACTTCTTTACCTGTTAGTCTTTGAGTTGTTTTCTTTATACTACTTCTCCTTGTGAAGAGCAAGCTACACAAGGCCAGACGACAGTCCTCGTGGTGACAAGTGGGACAGTAAAATTTGATGGCGACAAGCAGCGCTACTTCAATCAGAACTTCTTGCTGACAGCACAAGCCACAGCCACCAACACGGTGTGGAAGATCGCCAGTGACTGTTTCCGCTTTCAGGACTGGGCCAGTTAGTGCGGCCGGGCCGCGGGCGGCGACCTCTCCTTGGGCACCGTGACGGGCGCTGCGCCGCCGGCCGCTCGCACCCGCTCTGCTCTGCTCTGCTCTACTCTGCCTGCCTGCCTGCCGCGGCTCTCGGGGCAGCTCTGCAGAGGTCTCAGGGTTGATCCCGACCACCCCGAGGGTTTAAGTCATAACCAATTGGAAAACGGGAGAGGTTGCTGGTGTTAGCTGAACTAGGAGGACGCTGAAGGCGGTGAGCTGTGTTGGAATCATTCCTGAAATGCCTTACATGCAGCTATGCTGCCACTTCCGGACTTCTTGTCATGCCCAATGCTCAAACTCTCCTATTGGAGCCCCAAATCCTCTCAGTCTACAATTCTGACCAAACCTCTAATTCTTTCCACTTGAAAAGGTCTGTTCTTACAGTAGCATCTTCTCTTTTGCTTGAAGATGATGCTTGTGGCATGTAGATAGAATCTCAAAGCTACCTACTCTTCGTTGTAAGAGGCTTAGAAAGGATTGGTAACCATTTCTGCTGTTTGCAAAAGTAGCAAATACAGGTCCTGAGTGTGTGATCTTTCAAATGCATATGGAGTCCTTTTTCCTGATAGGAAAGGACTTAAGAATCTCATCATGTTTCCTTTTGGCTGAAGTTTCTCAGACTCTGGTTGTAGAGAATTTGCATTGATTCATATGTAGGGCATGCTGGATGATTCAGAGCTCCTGTGCCAACAGCTCTTGTCAGATGTGTGTGAAGGACTTCAAACTGATGATTTTTCTTTTGAAGTCTTGCAGTCTAAGAGATGGATCGGTTACATCAGTTCTGTTTGCTTTAACTGTTAATTCTGTTGCTAAGAAGTTTGGTCTGGTTTTCCCATCTTCTGTTTGCAAATTTTGGAATCCCTACTGTTAACATTGTCGTCCAAAAGTGGCACTGAAAGTGTCTATTACTGTGAAGCCTTCAGTTTTTCTCTTCAGTACTGTTACAACAGGTGCTTTGTTTTGTTGGAACACAAACCATCTTCCTCTCATGCAGTTTTTTACTGGTTTTCATTTAGTTTTAAATATTCCCTTTAATTATTGATTCTGGGGGGTTTAGTGTGACCTGCTCTAAATTTGAAGTTTAAAGCTCTCAACTGCTTTAAAATAGTTTACGAGGTTAAGACTCCCTCTTAACTTGGGAACTGAAGGGTAAATCTGAATATCAGTAAATTTGATTCAAACTGGAATGTTTCTGTTTGAAGATGAGTTAAAAAAAAACAAAAACAAACACAACCCAAATTTAACTCTATACATGAGTACTCTTGTTTGTGACTGAAAATACATGAGGGGAACTTGTAATTAATCTTAATACATCTTACAACGAGAGCAGCAACCTGAATACAAAAGCAGTTACAACTGCAGCTCACTTCGTTTTATGACTTAAATCAGAAAAACTGTGAAAATGAGCAATATCCAACTTGTGTAAAACATCTTAAACCTTTGTAGTTTGCAATATAATCTCACAAGTAATGGGATGTGTAGGTGAAATGGGTGGTTTATTTTCTTTTAAGGCACTCTAGCCTTTGCATCAGTTAAGTTAGAATTACTAGTCTGTCTTCTTCAGAAGCTGTTTATGTTCTGAACTATTATGTACCTATTTTTTAGTGTGAGAAGTATTAATTCCTGTAAAACCACACAAGAAGTCCAGAATTTTTGCAAACTGTACATACTGTAAATAATGTTATTTCTGTATCTAGTGAAGAAAGGATCGCTCTATTTAATTACTGTTTGATCTTAACAGAATACATGAGGTTCATATATTTGTATTTCTTCTACAAGTTGGAAAAGAAACCTTAACCCTGAATTTGCCTGTTACTGATACAGCATTGTTGAACTGTGACGCTGACGTGGTGTGCTTTTCTGGGGCTTTAATTTGCTGTTGATTCTATCACTAGTGTGACAGATCTGCTTTGCATACACAGAAGAGGTTCTGTTGTGAAATGTAGTGATGGGTGCAGCTCCACCATTTGCTTGTTGAACTTTGAAAGCAGTCACCAGAGCACACACATCTATCTGAAACTGATCAGCTTGTCCTGGGAATAAATACCTATTGTATGTTTTTATTCAAGTTTTAATTTGTATAGTAGTTTTAAAGCCTTTTTCTAGGCAAACTGGGAAATTCCAAATATATTAGACAACGTTTCAGTCGAACGTTACTTTTTTTTTTTCATGCTATTCAAATGTAGGCTGCTTTTAAATCTGCAATCAGTAGTAAAAAAAAACCTCAACCAAACAAAAAAGCCACCACCACCTGGAACAGTGAAGAATCTTACTAAGTGGCCTAGCTGGACAAAACCAGCTGAAACTCTTAGTAAAATGTGTAGTTGGAACTGGACTTGGTATACAGGGGTTTCTGGAGAAAAATTTCTTAAGACCTTAGTTGCTGAAGTGCCAGTTCTGTACTGCCTATTCCACCACCTCTGAGGAGTACTGGGGGTGGTTCAGGATCAGCACCATTGAAAACGCTGCTTTACAACCTGTTTTAGGGAGCATATGAAGTGACAATGTAGTTAATTGATTGCATTGGTGATTTGACAACTGAGTAGCTAAAGGCACAAACAAAAACCAGTCTCCTCCATGTTATCTGGAGAAGGTTGGGATGTTGCAGCTCTCTGCTGCTTGTTGAAATTTCTTGTGCTGAAATGAGCAGAAGAGAAGATAGAAATGCTTTTCATTCTGCTCAGTACAAAGCTGTCCAGCTGGTTTAGTATTCCCTCTTGCTGACTGCTGTAATAGCCAAAATTCACAACAGGCATTTCTAAAATGAACATCTTTATGCTCTGAACTAGAAATTATTCAATACTACCATTTTTTGCTGTTTGATATCAAGTTGCTCTTATAACTAACTGCTCAGCAAAACAAAGCCAGCTGAAGAGCTAAGCACTTCCACATACTCAGTTGTGGCTACTGAAGACTTGATAGATCTTCTGTCTTGTGTATGTTCCCAGTATTGTCTCTATGAGTCAGCGTTTTTATGTTGCTTTGGTCACTTGTCATACTACAGTGAAACTGACTTAAAATACTTGTGCTGTTTCTTGGAGTGGAGAAAAGTGATTTGTTCTGATTGTCCAAATGATTTGTTCTGATGAGTTTGATACGTGTGTGTTTCCTTATCCCAACTGAAGAAAAGCACATTATAAAGAAATGCTGTTTTATCAGTAAAGTAACTTTCCACACTTGAATATATTTTGTAAGTTTTTTAAATTGTTTAAGACTTCTTGTAAGATTAATTTAAAAAAAAAAAAACCCAAACAACAAAAACCTACTTGATGTTCTGTTTTTTTTTTTTATTATTTGAAGTTTTCATTGGTTGTTCTTATGATACTAAAAGGGCAAGAAATAATGTGTAGTTTCCTTACCTTTGCTACTTGTGTTCTGGTCTGAGTTGTGTTCTGATGGTTGCAGCTCGGTGCTGGGGCCCTGCAGAGCAGGCTGGCTCTGAGCTCTTTGTCAGTGCTGCAGCAAAAAACAAGTGTCTGGAATAATAAACCTGTAGCAGATGCCTCACCAAGAGCACTGTCAAGCAATAAATGGTGTTGAATTGGCTAGAATAACAATCTCAAATTGATACTGCCCTCCAGAATTGACTGAAGTTTAGACTGCTGCCAAACAGATACCTGGATGAAGTCTCACCAAACTTGTACCAGATCCTAGGGCTGTAAATATTTTCACTGAGAACACGTTGTGCCTCTGCTGCTTCTCTGCTAAGAAGTGAAACACTCCAGTAAGGAACAGTTTGTGTGATTTGTTCACTTGATTTTGCTATTTTAAATGTCAGATTAGTAATAAACACTTAGCATAGATAGCAGCTCTTCCTTGGCCATGGTGAAAAGATGAGGATGCTGATGCAAGGTCATTGTGTGTGTGGAAACAGATACTGTACTGGGAACATGTTCTAGGAACACCTCATGCCAAATGCATTGTGAAGTTCTTGCAGTGTTTGAAGGTGGAGATGTCAGTAAGGCTTTGCAAGCAGCCACTTCTGTAACTATCCTGAGCAAGCTCTGACAGCTGATGCAGTGTAAAGATGTAGGAGCTCTGGGGAAAAAAGAAATCACAGTTAGGGCCAAAACAGAAGATACTTTTACTCATATATTGAAAGTGAATCCTGTATTCTCCCTGGGCTGAAGAAAAGATTAGTTAAGTTTTTCTACATAAGCTTTTCTGATCTTGAGAAGTAATTACTGATAGCCAAGGTTATTCCTTCAGAAATCTGGGTTTAATAATATAGAAAAAATTACCTTGCTGACTTGTGTGTCCAATGATTGAACAGCCTCCCAAGACTAAATGGCCACTTTGCTCTGCATCAGTATTATCCTTTGATTATACTGTTGATGGATAAAAAGTGTGTTAAATTTCAGTGGCTATTTTTTGCCTTCTAATCTAATTCAGTTCAGTCCCAGTGAGTTTGCAGCTTCATGTTTTTTTAAGGATTGCAGCCAGCACACAGTGTAGTGGACTTACTAAACCAAACAAAAATACATGGCTGTTGCTGCTGGGTTTTATGGTAATTATCAAGGTCTCTGTATGCCACAGCATCAATTCCTCTTAGATGCTCAAGTACTTTGGTGTGTGTATTTGTGCCAACAGAGTGAGAACAAACTTAGTGTGTGAACATTGCACTGTAACTATCTGTCAGCTACAGCATGTTCCTGGGTTCTGAACATCTAAAGCACATTTTTCTTCAGAGCTCAACACTTCCATGCTGAGTCCTTAGCCTCATCTGGATGGAGTAATCCTTAAGGGCATTGTGAGTTCTTGCATGTAACTGAATTGGTTTAGGAGGCTTGAATTCCTAAGGGACTGAAGTTGTACCACTCTGAAAGGTGTAATTTTGTTCTCTTTCTGCCAGTCCTGGGACAGTGCTCTTTCACAGGGTTCCTGTTGCCAGATAAACTCCAGGGGTGTTGGTTTCATTGCAGAGCCTTCAGTAACAGGGCTTTATTCAAGTGGATAGTTCTGCTGTCAGAATCCTGTAAGACTTCAACTCCTCTCTATGACTGTCCCATGGTACACATTGTTTAATTTGTGATTGAAGTGACTCTGGAACAGTGTCTGGACTACAGCAGATTATGGTACTGTGGGATTATGGGAAAAAAGATAAACTGTAGAAGAACAATGCACTGAAAAAAAGATTTGTGTCTTTAAAGTTACAGGTTCTACACAATCTTGATAGTGATAAGATATAAACACAAAGTTTATGCTTCTGTGATTGTAAATGGAATTATTTGTATAGTGGTCTTCTAGTGGTTACTATTCCCTATTGCTCAGATGTGAGACAGGTATAGGCAATAAAAGCAGTTTTTATTTTCTTACAGACTTACTGCACCCAGAAATTACGATGAGGTTGAAGTGTAGGCAATAATAAATTGGTGCTATCTTTAGACTGTAACATAGATCATGTAACAGATGAGAGCATGTTAACTCTTTCTGTCCTAAAGCTGGAAATATTGCCATGCTTTCTCTAAGCCAGGAGCTACGTATGCACACTTTGAAGCCTGCATGCATAGAATCAGAATCACAGAATGTTTTGGGTGGGGAGGGCCCTTTAAAGGGCATCTAGTCCAACCCCCTGGCAGTGAGTAGGGATGTCTCCAATGGAGGCAGGTTGTTAGAGCCCTCTCCAGCCTCATCTGGAGTGTTTCCAGGTTATTGAGCACCTCTCTGGGCAACCTGGGTTAGTATCTCACTGCCCTCAGCATAAAAAATGTCTTCCTTCTCTCCAATCTAAATCTCCCTCTTTTAATTTAGAACCATCACCCCATGTCCTGTCACAGCAGGCCCTGCTACAGATTGTCCGTGTCTTTCTCCTGGGCCCATGTAAGTACTGAAAGGCCACAAGGTGTCCCCAGAGCCTTCTCCAGGCTGCACAAGCCCAGCTCTCAGCCTGGCCTCACACTACACGAGTTCTAGCCCTTGGATCCCTTCTGCAGCCTCCTCTGGCCCTGCTCCAACAGGTTCATATCTCTCCTGTGCTTAGGGCCCCAGAGCTGGACCCAGCTCTTCAGGAGGGGTCTCCCAAGAGCAGAGCAGAGGGCAGAATCCCCTCCCTTGACCTGCTGCCCACGGTGCTGGGGATGCAGCCCAGGGTGTGATTGGCTTCTGGGCTGTGAGTACACATAAATGGCTCATATTGAGCTCTTCACCCACCAGCACCCCCAGCTCCTTCTCCACAGGGCTGCTCTCAGTCCACTCATCCCCAGCCTGAATCCATGTTTGAGTACCTCAGCTTTCTCCTTGTCTGTTACCAGCTTGCCAGTCGTGTTCATCAAAGGGGACATACTTTTTTTCTACCTTGCTTTTCTGACTGACACATCTGTAGAAGAGCTTCTTGTTACTCTTTGTGTCCCTTGCCAAGTTCCACTCCAGCTGTGCCTGTGCCTTCTGCCCCCATCCCTCACAACTGGGCAGTGTCCTGACACAGAACTCTGAGGAATTGCCCACTGAGATATCCTGAGAATTAGAAATGTGTGAATAAACACCTTTTTGTAGCCAGTTGCAGTGATATATATAACTACTGTAGATGTATATTGTGTTTAAGCTTAAGTATATATGGTGTGTATCTTGTTCCAGTGTAAGCTAATGTTCCAGTGTAAGCTAATGCATGATGGTGTTCTTTAAACATCTGGTTGAACTGTAACTAGGAGAGTAGATGGACTGGTGTAAATCACAAATTACTACAGTTCACCAAGCCCTTTGATTCTTTCAGGTGGTGAAAGGTACAGGCAGCCCAGCAGATAATGACATGCTTTTTCAGTCACTTGGCAGGAGCTCTTGTGCTTTCCTTACTTGTGAACCGTGTAATGAAGGGTAAACTCTTTCACAAGAGCAGCCCTTTCCCTAGCTAGGGCCCAAATAAAGTGTGTTGCACATACTTATATTACAGGGGGAGAGAGAAACAGATGGATTATGAACATGAGCAATCAGTGGTATTTGTGGGACCCTGACTTAGAGGAACTGCTGCAGCCTCTTCCAGATTTGTCCATAGGATGGAGCAGTGGAAGGCAGTTGGTAACCAGGCATGTTCAGCACACCTTTTAGTGTCCAGAGCTTTAGAGCTTTAACAGGGACAAATCTCAGGAAGCTCCAGCAGTCATTCCCTGCTCCTGTCCAGTCTGCTGAGTTCAGTGGTAGCAGCTGGAGCTGTAGGTCCTGAGCACTCTCTAAGCTGTCAGCCTGTAATGCCTGTCCAGGGCATCAGTCCTGCTGACAGGCAGACAAAGAGAAGGTAATCACTGAGATGGGTTAATTCAAAGGGTTTGGATATGAATAGTGATTCCCTCTATTACAGGGAAAGTTTGGTTGTGGTCAGCTTCATTCTGACTGTGCTGAAGGAAATCAAGGACAATCTCTTCTGTGATGCTGGTACAGTGTTTGAGGTATCCCAGTATGAAATATTGTTAGACAGTCAGCTTCTGCAGCTTGAAATATATGTATGTATGTGTGTATATATATATATATTGATTATAAGGTGCTTTTTTCCTGCAGTGTGGTTTGGATAAAATCCAAAGTGTAGCCTGGATTGTGTTCTGCAGCATTCCTATTGATGGTACCTGTTCCCTGGAACTGTTCATTTCTCTTTAATCTGAAGAAAACACCCCAAACCCAAACAAGAAATGACAGACTGTTAGCACACCTAGAACACCTGAAACAACCTTGTCTGCCTAGTTTTTTAATGAAGAAAGCATATGCTGTGCACTGTGTTAAGATTTAACTTTTACAGAGATGTTCTTGGAATTACATGTTATTGATGCCTTTAGAAGCCACTGTGCATTGGCAAGGCTGCTGCACCAAGATGAGGTGCTGATGCTTTCCTCGTGGGAACAACTTCTGCTTCTGCTTTCTTTTTATCCCCATAAATGCTTCCACATAAGCTGAAGCCAGCTTGCTTGAACAGGAGACCTGGCCCTGCAATCCCTCGTGCCTGGCAAAACTATTAATGAGACAGGAGGGTGCATAACACAGTAATAATGGAGCTGCTTTTAGTTAGTGAAACGCTGCCCTCAGCAATAGCCTTGTGGTCAGTGGAATACAAACGGACTGCAAAGAGGAAGATGTTAAACTTTAAGCTCTAAAGATGACTGATGAGAGAAGTCTCTGTACGTACGTAATGCAGGGATTTATTGTGGGAAAGCCATACAAATCAATCCGAGGAGTTGGAGAACAGCTGTCGCTGCAAGCCTGGCACTGGGCGCTGTTCAAGAACAATCCATTCGTGATCCCACCACGGCTTTCAACCAGGCAGCCGCGGTCCCGGCAGCAGCCCCGCTCCCCGTAGCAGCCGCGGTCCCGGCAGCAGCTCCGCTCCCCGTAGCAGCCGCGGTCCCAGCAGCAGCCGCCCCGCCGGGAGCCGAGCGGCGGCAGGATCGGTGCCAGCGTCAGGACATCCTCGAAACCCCGCGGACTCTTCCTCCTCCCGAGCCCCGGGGCTGCCGGGCGATGGTCGTTCTGGGCCGGGCTCACAGCAGCCGCTGACCCTCGGCGGGGCCGCTGTCCTCGGCCGGCTGCCCCGGGCCGCCGCGGCCCCAGTCGCGCTCGATGTACAGGTGGTACGGGTCGTGCTTGGACTCCAGCTTCCGCGAGCGGGTGTAGGCCAGGATGAGCCCCCCGGCCAGGCAGCCGTAGAAGATCATGATCAGCAAGATGTAGAGCGAGGCATCTCCTCCCGGCCCGGCCCCGGCTCCGGAGCGCGTCTCGGCCGCGGTGGCGCTGGCGTTGTGGCTGCGGCGCAGCTCCCGCAGCAGCGAGCTGAGCAACCCCGGCAGCCGCCGCCACTCGCTGCAGTTCATGGCCGGGGGCTCTCTCCGCCCCGCCGAACGGGAGGCTGCGCTCGGGCGGAGCACCTGGTGGAGCTGCTGAGAAACGGGCTTCGCGCTCCGAGCTCGAATGGGCGCTGGAGAGAACGGCTGCGAGTGGATTGGATAAGCCAGAGCCGGACTGGTGATGCAGAGCTTCGAGGCGGTGTCGTTCTGAGCGGGAAAGTTGGAGCAGGTCCAGAGGACACGAAGATGGGCGGGGGGCTGCAGCAGGGCTGTGAGGACAGGCTGAGAGTTGAGGTTCAGCCTGGAAGAGAAGGCTCCAGCTTCACTGCCAGGTGACTTCAGTCTGTGCCTTCCTCATACCACAGAATCACAGACTTAGGGGTTGGAAGGGACCTAGAAGATCATCTAGTCCAACCCCCCTGCCAGAGCAGGATCACCTAGACCAAGTCACCCGGAACAGATCTAGGCGGGTCTTGAGTGTTTCCAGAGCAGGAGACTCCCATCACGCTGCTGCCTGGGTGAAATCTCACTTGTGTTCCTGCAAAGAGCTTGGTGTTTTAAAAGACTAATTCCACTTCCTTACAGTGACAATTTTTATTCAAATGCACACTGCCACGTTAGAAGGGGTAAAATAATTCTGTTTGAAAGGTGCAGCTGGAGGAAAGCAGTCATGTAGAAAACAGCTGAGCAGTGCTCATGCCTGTGCCCCTGGGAGCAGGTTCTGGGCAGGTGAGGCTGCAGAGTCCTGCTGAGCACCAGCTGGGCTCATTCTCCCTCTGGGAGGGAACATGGAGATTGAAGAGAGAACATCCATGTCACTTTGAGAACAGTGCAAACTGAGATCCTTCTCTAGGCTTCCTGCATCACAGAAGCAAGGTCTTTATGAAAGTAACTGCTTAAGAAAATGCAGGTCCACCAAAACAAAGCCAGGAAGCAGCTAGTTTTAGTCATTTGAGCTCTGTCAGTTTAACAGTGTCTTGTGGGCATCTTTGTGGCAAAGACCACGGGCACCTGAGCCCTGCCTGCCCTGGCAGAACTGAGGGTAACCTGCTGCTCCAGAGCTCCCACAGCACCCTGCTGACAGGAGCACAGCTCAGCACAGGAGGCTCACAGAACAGAACCAAGCAAGGAATGGTGGTGGGGCACAGGAGCCTGAGCATCAGCAGCTGTGGTGGACAGACACAGAGGCAGAATTAATTGAAGTAATTAAAGCAATTGGTAATTATTTGAAGAAGGTGGAGCAGAAAAGCCTAGAGAAGATTGTTAGGAAGCTGGCTTCTGAGTTGCATCCAATGTTGCTGTGCAGGAGAGTCCAGAGGCTGTAACAAGCAAGCAAGGTTGGTTTTGTTTTGTTTATTTGTTACTGGTTTTTGTGTTGGTTTGGTATTATTTGGGGTTTTTTTTTCTTCCCAGAGCTCTGAAATCTTATGAGTGCTCTGGGGGTGTGAAATTTTCTGTGCTCCCGGGTTATCTGGTAATGTTTTAAATTGGGTTTTCACAGTGCACACTTACAGGTGATTGTGGCAGTTCATGTGTTACAGATTCACCTGTCTCCAGCATTTAGGGAAACTGCACAGTGTAAAAATGACTCTGCCTATTTTCAGGAGGTGTCTAGGGATGAGCATTGTGTTCTGTCCCACTTTCATTTCCTTCTGGGAAAAGGATGTATTTTTACCTGCAGGTCAAAATGAGTGCCCATCTGTAAGGGCAGCTGGAAAGGCAGGTTAGTGTGGCATTGACTTGGGCTTTTCTGTGTGAACAGCAGTAGGCAAGAGCACAGTCCTGCTGGGTTAAGATTTGAAAGAATAGCAGTTGGCTTTCTCCATAATGCTTCTCTTTTAGTCTTTAGGATGCTCTAGAAATGCTGGTAAAATGGAGTGTCTCTGCAACAATACCTGCTATTTATTTCCTGAGAGTTGTAATTTGTTGTATTTTGCCATTGGAGAAACAAATAGAGAAACCCTCTGGTTTAAGGATAGTTATGATCTCCACTTCCCCTACCCCTGTCCCAGCATCTGTGGAATTTACAAGCTATATGGTATGAGGGGCTGCTGAGACTGCTGCCTGGTCAGTAAGATGTGTTTCTGTTGTACACATGGGTGAGGTTTTCTCCTTTTGGAGTATTTTTACAAAATGATATGTTGCAAGCATCTTGCCTTTTATTATCTATGGGTGACCTACTGAAAGTGGATTGGTGACTAGACAACAGGAGTAACAGAATACAGCAGATCTTGGTTCTACTACAGTTAGAAGGGCTGAATGTCCATCTGGAAGCTCAAAAGAGCCAAAACCCAGAGTCTGGTGGATTTTCTTCACACAATGCCAGATCTTAATTTGGTTTCCTACAGGATGTTTTTTGTTGATGTGAACAATTTTCTTGACATCTTTCCTCTGAAAGCAAGGACTCTGCTTGGCAGTAAATGCATGGAATGGGCATGTAAATAAGCTCTGTAAATAAGAGGTAAATAGGTTCTGGAATGAAGTTAGAGGCTTTGGGAGGTAACTCCCCTGAGCTGTGTATGGCAGATGAGACAGGCAGGGAGTGGATTTTGAGCACAGGGACAGAGTGGCCCTGGTTGGATGCCCCTGATTAAATATAAAAACAGGCTCATCAGGAGATTGTGTTTGCTTTGACTTCAAAGACAAAGTCAAGTAGAGAACAGTGATCCATTCTTCATGTGCACTCCCTGGGGGAGCACCATCAGTAATCACCTGATCCATATCCAACCAGCAAGGTTTAGGTTGGATACCATGTTGTTTAAAACAAATAAAACCCTGGCAACACCTGCCAGGGCTGGGACTCTTGTGAAGAGCTTGAACAATGAGGTGGACTCATTACCCTAAATTGTAGTTGGGCTAATTCTCCTCTAGGCTCAATGCAAAGGCCTCTTTGAAATAGTCCAATGATGTTTCAAATCAAGATGTGCTAAATTATCCCACCACTTACTAATCTGTGTTTTCACAAAGTCAAACATCATCGAATGCTTTAGGTTGGAAGAGACCTCTAAAGGTAATCTAATCACTGTATTTCAAATTAAATTACATACTATTGCTTTATTTTACTGCCTAAGTGACAGGTATTGGTGCTGGATTGTCAGAAATGATGGGGACAGTGTAGGTGTGGTGGTCACAGTGACATGGTACTGCTGTTCATGTTCATCATGAACCAGCTTATTGGTGTTTCAAACTGGAAAACCAGTGAAAAATGCAACAGGTTTTTGTTTTGGGGTGTGTGTGTGTTTTTCTCTCTTTAAAAGTGTGAGGGACTCTGAGGATTAGACGTTGTGCCCAGAGCTCTGTTTATCTAATTTAATTAACACTGTTCTAACATCAAGACCACACAGTTCCAACTAAAGACAAGTTTTGGACAAACTGTTGTGTCCCCCCCAAACCACAACCCCAACAAAACCACAGCAAAACCAAATACATACTGAGAATTTATTTCTTGTGTTGCATGTAATTGCACAACAGCACTTATTTATCACTGGAATACAATGTAGTTATTTGAAACTCTCAGTCTGGGATGTGGTAGATTTGGGGTTGTTCTTTTTGCCTGAAAAGTAGTGACCCCAAGTTCTCAACTCGTGTCCTGTTTCTTGCACAGCCAGAAAGTGTTGGCTGGGAACTGCAGCTCAATGCAGAGTTTACCTGGCAGGCAGCTCTGTGGCATGTTACACTAAAGTTCTGTGATGTAGTGGGCACTAAAATGGCATTGGGTGGGTTAACACCTCACCTACTCCCAAGGGAGTAACTCTGTTATATAAAATACCTTTTTTAACTTGCAGGCCATTTAATGACACCTTGCAGCAGCCTTACTGGTGCATTACATGTGGGACCCAGGTTGCCTCTTCCAGCCCCCATCTGAGGGTCTGCTAAAGCTGCTCTTGTGAGGTGTTTGTTTAACCTTCTCTGAGGCTCTAAAGACTTAGGTGGCAGAAATCTTGAGCAACTAGTTCAGTGTTTAGTAAGGAATGGTTTTGAAGTTCTGTCTTCCTTTTAACTGTCTGTGCATGTCACTGAGTAAACTTAACTCTCTGCTCTTCCTCTTCCCCTGGTGAGAGCTCTTTTGTGCCTTTGTTAGGGTAACATCTACTTTGTTGAAGGTTACTCACAGGTTGTTGTGTCACTCACTATAATCTTCCTTTGGAGACCAAGCTTTCTAGTCCCACTGTTGCTGGAGCCACTCTCTGGCTTTCTCTAGATAGCCCTTGGTTTTTAAGTAGAGGGTCTAAACAGAATCTTGTCTCAGACAAGCCCAAACTGGACTTTGTTTTTCCTTGAACTTATTTCTCAGACTTAAGAGGATAATTTTTAATTCTGAACCTGCTTTCTGAGGAACTTGATCTTTCTGGAACCTTCACCTTGAATAAATGAACCCTCAGACTTCAGTCCCACAGTGTATGTCCTGTCAGTCAAGCCCAGGGTATCATCTGTAACTACCACACCAGGGCTTTGAAGCTCAAGACTACCACTTCATCTGCAGCCTCGATCCTTCACAGCAAAAACTACATTCTGCTTGCCCTGTTTCTTCTCCACAAGCTCTGCCACAGAAGAATACATTAAAAATAAGGATAAAGTCCTTACCAAACAGCAAGTGTTACATCTGCAAATAACCCTCCCATTTGAAGGCAGCTTGATGTAATCCTCCCCCTTCTCCACAAATGCTTGGATAGCATGTGTCTGTGTGTATAGAAAATAGCCAACCTCATCAACCAGGACACAGAAGAGACCAGCAGTCTAGATAAAATACATTTCATATAAATACATTCATGGTTCAAAAAAGATATCTTACAACCTGCTGCCAGACTCAAGTGCAAGTAACCTCCTAACATGTATGCAACTTCTGGGATGCTAACAGGCTGACTCCAGGCTCTTTATTTAATAGTGACCAGTTTTAAACATGGAAAAAAATGGTCACATGGCTCCAGGACTAAGTCCTTTCAAAAGTTGCTCCTAATATGGGAAATTAACTCCTGTTGTCATAAACCAAATGTACGTGGCTTACAAAAATAACTTTCTGTTTCAGAAAAGCAATTTCCCTGTTTGTTTTAGTGACAGTTTTGTGCACAACTAGCTCCAGTCACCTTCAAAGACCAGAATTTCTTTTTCCCTCTGGGGGCTCGTGGAAGATGAGCTGGCAGTGTTCTGCTCTGGCCAGAGAAGGGTATGCATGGGGCAGTCTGAAGTTGGTCCCAAGGAGGAGGGACAGTTTAGTTCATAAGTGTAGATCCAAGGTTTATTTTTACTAAAATTTGTTGGAACTGGAAAAAAGAAAAATACACATAACATGCGATAAAGGAGAAATTGGCCCTGAAACCACAAGCTCCTGTGTTCAAGAGAAGCATCATACAAAATCTTTTACTTTCTGTACAGTGACAATACCAAATAAATTTTTTTTTTAACCATCATATACACAACACAAATATTATGAATAGAAATCTATAAATACTTTAAAATGAATTTGTAATATATAGCAGTTGAGGGCCACAGCTGTACAAAATGTAAGCAACATATATAAAATGATTAAGAAAGTGCAAAGTAGAACAGTATCAAGAGCCTCCACTTTTTACAGCATTTATGGTTCAAGTGTGAAGAGCCAGCAGGGATGCAGAAGCTCAGTTACAGTTCAGAAGAAAACACAGTACAGGATTCTGCACACAAAATGAACTATTAAATAACATCTGCCCACTTCTTCACATCTATGACTTCCAGTTAATTAGAGAACGTTTTTATAATGCAGTTCTGTAAAGAGTGATTTGTCCCTTTTCACAAGTTCCATAAAACAAAGATGCCCTGGGCACAGACTTTTTTGTAGGTAAAACAAGACTGGAGGGAAACTGCTGTTGGTTTCTGGCTGCCTTGTTCTGCCCAGTGATTTAAAAGGTGAACGGAAAGACCTTTCTGTGCAGCAAATACCTTCAGACCTGACCCTCTGCTGACAGACAGGTACCCTGGACCATTGGTCACATCTCTGTGAAGGTCTAGAGGATCAGTGCCTTGAAAAGAAAACAACAAACAACTCTCTTCATAAAGCACCAACCACCACTGCTTTGAGTTTCAAATCTGCCCCTCCATGGCACTGCTCTTTGCCAGCCACGATGCAGGTTGTGCATTCTGCTTCTCACCAGTACCTCCTGGAGCAGTGCAAGTCTTTGTTTCCTTTTATGCTCCATGTCCTACTGGAAAGTTCTGCTTGAATTAAAATACAGTGCTAAATAAAAACCTATTTGCTGAGTTTTAAGTTGAAGTAGTTAATTCAATGCCCTTAGATGAAATTTAAAATAACTGAATTTTAAAAAGCTTTTCAGTTCACCTTTATTTCAGTAAGTGTACTTTTTTTTTTTTTTAGGCACTGTAAAAATTAAAGGTCCTAAGTGCTGTGCAGAAGAATCCATCCATTCTCAAGCAGTGCATTATTAGTGATCTCTAGCAAGTCCTAGACTAATGTTGTCTTGGTTTTGTTTTTAATTAGAGAAGGGTAGACTTCAAATACTTTTTTCCTGTCTTGCTTCCTTACTATGACAAAAGAATGATCACAGCTACATTAATTTTTGTCTTTGAAATAATGCCAGACCTCAGAATTAAAGAGAAGTCCCAAGCAGTCTGGATATGCTAGAGAAACAATAAAAAATTACCTGGTCATACTGCTTCACAGAATGATGTCTGTCTCAGAACTGGAGATGATCACATGAAACTCTACACAGACCATCAGTGTCTAATCAGCTAATAAGTAGGAGTTTGGAGCCTAAGATACTCTGTGTTGTACAGAGATTACAGCAACAGTCATCCATTTGGTATATTTCTGAGTGTGTGACATCTACAGCATACACAGACATCCCAAACTGAGGCAGGAGAAGGAACCCTCTGCACAACTCAGCTCAGCAGAACCTCTTTATTTGCCTCCATACATTCTTTCAATGTCGTTGATGTAATGGTTTTTCAGTTCTTTCCTTTTCAGCTTGAAAGCATCTGTTACCAGCCCAGTCTCTGGGGTCCATGGCTCAGGGCTCAACCGTACTTTGATGGGGATTTCAAACCTCTCTAATTTCACTGCAGGGACAAGAAGAAACAAAAGCATGACTCTGAGCACCTAGCCAAATAAAGCACTGATTTCTGCTAGCTAAAAATCTTCAGGTGAGCACTCTGTACCTTGTGCACAAAACCTAAGGAACCTTGCAGGAGGGCCATGGGCAAATCTGATCTTGTATAATGCTGGGTGGTGTTTAGTATGTGAATGTCCTAATAACACCCTGTACTTGCAGCTTGTGTTGGAGGGACAGTGTAAAATGTAAAGCCTGCACCAAATGGCTGTGGAGTGTGAGGATCTGAGCCTGCTGCCACAAGAGGATACACTGAAATCTACAGTTCTATTACAGTCAGAACTAGATGAACTAGGACCCATTCAATGTGCTTCATATTTAACTTATTAAGTACTTCTACCATTTTAATGGTTGAGTGATTCTTTACCAATGTTTTTCTTCGTCAGAATTTGTTCACAGAGTTCAAACTAAAGGGACTTCTCTCAATTTCCGTGCTGTTAGTCACTTTCACACAGCAGCCATGGCTTGGCCCACACACACCTCACTGCAACCAAAGCTGCTGCTTCCCTTGCCCAGGCAATGGGCCAAAGAGGGGTAAGGGAGGGAGGAGCAGGTAACTGCCTCGAGGAGAGGGCAGGGAGCTGCTGGGTGTGTGCAGCGCTGGGCTCTCGGCTCCTGCACCCAGCCCCTGCGGACCGCTAGGCGGCAGCAGGCGCCTGGCACTGGGGTCTGGCTGGAGCTCTGTCCCTCTGCAGCCTCAGCCTGGCACAGCACTGAACTGCCTCATCCTGCCTAGAGAGACACCTGCTTCTGATGAAGGGTCGTTATGCTCCATTAAATATGACAACAATCTCTTATTTTGGGAAGAAACTTCCAGATAAATTAATAGTCTCCACAGTAGATTATTATTGAGAAGGTTCCAAAAGACAGATTTTCCTCTCTGAAGTCAGAGGCAGTGCTTCATGGTGCCCAGATCTGGTTTTACTGCTTCCTTGTATGAGGTCCCAACTACTTTAATTTCCCCAGAAAGCTTGTTAAATTTCTGGTCTCAAAGGACTGATGAGGCTTTGATCATTCAATACCACAGCAAGGCATCATCAGGCTTTTAAGCCATTGCAGCCACAAGCCTTGTGGCTGCTCAAAGCTGTAGAGGACAAAGTCGCATGGGGAAAAAAAGCTTTGAACTCACTTACTTAGCTACTTTTCTTACCAGTGAATTGTCTTGTAACTTTACTTCTAAATAGGGAGCTCTTTTGGACTTTATTTTAACTGTATTAGACAAGCAACATATCTTTAGAATTTAGTTGGGAAAAAAAAAATCAGATTTTTTAAAATTTAGAAAATAAAATACTACTAAAAAGTATGTCAGTTTCTGGAATAAAAGGCAACTATTTGATTTTGTTCTTTGCCTCTATATCTGCCAAAGCTTAACAGTTGAGAGACAACAGGAAGAAGGAAGAGCATTTAGGACACCTGAAAACCTTTGCTGTGTAAGCACCATGAGCTTGGCCAGCACAACATGCTGCTTTACTTACTCTTGTTTGCCACTTCTTTAATCTCACGCAGGATTTCAGCCTCCATGGTGGGGTTGTTACAAATATCCACCCACGTTCCACTGATGCCCTTCTGCTCAGCCAGAGCTGTCAGCTTCTTCTGGTTGGGAACCACAAAGCTGATCACGTAAGACTGGTCACTGGCACAGGATGGCAAGAAAAGGAAGGAAAAAAGATCCAAATAGTTGAGATTTCCATTTCAGGGTGTAAAATGCTGCTGTTAGATACAGAATCCCTCTTGTGCATGAGGGCTGAGCAGTTATTTTACAGCACTGGGATTGATCAGTACCATGCTTTGCTGTAGTTTCACAAGCACACATCCCAGTTTAGCTTCCCAGCTACATCCAGTGCTTAGTTAGATCTCTTCAGTGTTTAAGTTGAGGGGAGGGAGAGCAGAGACTGGGACTATCTCCAAAACTCAGTGGAAAGCTTTGGATCAGGTACCAGGTATCCAGATTAATTTTTCTGTGGCATTCTGACAGCCCAAACATGTGCTAAATGTCATGTACCTGTTTGGGAAAGGAGGGATGGATGGAAGAGGAGTGTATGAGGATAGGAGAAATGCCAACAGAAAGACTGAAGTCATTTCTTCAGCTTTTATGGAATCTGGGCACATGTGCTACTCCAGAGAAGCTGTTTATACCTGCACTCTGGGGGGTGTGTGTGGGGAGGGTTTCATTGCAGCCCATGGCAACCTTTAGTGTGTCAGAGCCTGTATTTCATGTTTGCCCTGAAGTGATACCCCTCTTACCTTTTGGCATAAGCACAGATATTGTCAATCAGGGGACAGTTCTTCAGTGCTGCCTCTACTTTGCCCAGAGATACATATTCTCCTGCTTGGAGCTTCACCAAGTCCTTCTTGCGATCTAAGAGCCAAGGGGGAAGAAAAAAAAACCCCAGCTTGTTCCACTGAACTTTTGCATTGCCACAGACTCACTTGCAAAGCCACTAGAGACATATTTTGTGCAATGCTCTGCAAGATTCCCAATAAAACATGAATGGAACCATCTTACTAGTACTTTAAAGCTGCTAATAGCTTGTACATATTCCACCAACTTGGAGTTGATGCAGCTCTGCATTTCTTGTCACAGCTGGGGTGAAAAGTGATGGGACTCTGCTTTTAAACCTCTCTCATCAGTAACAAAAAAATAGTCCTACATTTATTCTTTCACGACCACGTGCTAAATTTAGGTTGTGATAATGTCACAGGAAATAGCATCACTTCCAAAATTTTCCTGCAGCTGTGAGGATTTCCTGGAATGTTTTACACTGGGATTCTGCAAGCAGGTAACCTTAAGTAGATTAGCCCTGACAAAGCCAGCAGGATTAACAGCATGCTTATATTTATGTTTAGGTCCTGTAATATAAATAAGAAAACAAAAACTGAGGCCCACCTATGATCTGTAGACACCCATCTGGATGAAATTCTCCTATGTCTCCTGTACAGAACCATCTCTGACCATTCTCATCAATGGAGAATTCTTCTGTTGTCTTCTCTTCATTTTTAAAATAGCCCATTGAGACATTAGGGCCACCAATGATAATTTCTCCTCTAGGATTAGGCTTGTCTTTATTAGTATAGCCTCCTGAAAACAAGAACATCCCCACACAATTATTTTTAGCATATTCTGCTGCCAAGAAAATGTTTTGAAACTTTAGCTTGAAATGAATGCAAACAAATTGGTGGCTATAGTAAGAGATAATGAACAATTACTTTGTGCTAAGCCCAGCTAAGCAGTGGTTTCATTAATTAGTCACTCTGAAATCAAAAAACATTTAATGCTCTCACCTTCTTGCCAGTCTCTCAATTTTATTTCACAACAAATAAGAGGAGCTCCAACTCTGCCAGTGCTGTAATCAGCAACTTAAAGAGAGAATAAGGAAGAAAACAAAGATTTTAGTCATTTGAAATACCAACTGAAACCCTCAATAAGGCAGGAGCTTATCTCAAGTTACTGTATTGCAGTAAGAACTACAGCTATTCTCACTTCACCCACCAAACCCCCATAGCTGTAGCTTCACTGATGTGTTTCCAGAAGCATTTTAGCTACCTTCTGTAATCGTTCCAGCTCCACAGGTTTCTGTCAGTCCATAGCCTTGCCCCACAGGGCAGCAAAAACAGATGTTCATGAATCTCTGTGTCTGAGGTGAGAGGGGTGCTCCTCCAGACAGCATCATGCGGACGTTCCCTCCCAGCAGGGCCTTCACTTTCTTAAACAATAGTCTTGAAAGAAGCCAAAAAGCATTTTAAAAAAATCATTCTCTCACAAAACCTTTTTCCTTCCTGTCTGGAACACTTTTAAAATCAACTTATTCAGAGATCTGAGTGGACAGCAGAGCTAGCCAAAACCATTAGCTCTTGTGTAATGCTTGAAGATGGCAGAATTCCTGCAACTGAGCTAAACAAACATTCCAATTCTATTACTACAAAAAAGCAATCCAGTGAAAACCAACTAGTCATCTGTTCTAAGAATTAGTCATCCTGAGCACTAAATGTCTTCTCCATTTCCAGTCAGAATTGGGATTCAGTCATTAGATGATATCTGCACGTTGGATGAGAAGTGTCTGATGTCAGGCATCTCTGATGATGATTCTTCTATACTGTCTTAAAAACATAAGGAACAAGGTACACTTGGTCTGTGAGTTATACTTACACATTACACAGAGGTGCATCATAGCCCCTCTTGATCTGTTCCAGTTTGTAGTCATAGCCTATCTTGAACAGAGTTCTCTGAATGTAGTTCATCTCTTGCACTTTACTCATGACATTTTTGTAAATTCTGTCCATAATTTCCTACAAAGTTAAAAAAAGCAAGGAAAATTACCCCTAGAATAGACTAACATGTGTAAACAAAATTCCATCTTAAAAAGAAAACTCAATTATCCTTTTCCTTTAAAACACAGAATACAGTAAGATGAAAATGTCTGTGTCACTGAACAAGCTTTCAATGTGTGGTCAGTAGTCACTTCAGCTTCTGAAATCTTTTATTTGATTTTAAAATACTTTCTTCCCCTCCTGAAGATCTCTCCTTCTCTATCAACCACACAACCCTGGGCAACAAGGCTGTCAGACTTTCTCCCTTCCATGGCTCCTGTTATCAGTGACACCTTAACTGTGCTTAAAAGGTGACAAACTGGTTGAGGAAGTGTTCAGTCCATGCTGAGCTAAGTCCCCTTGCTCCAGGTTGGAGTATACCATGTCAGATCTATCATGCTTAGGAGTCCTGCTGCTGGAATTGATCCAGAGCAACTGGCAAGCACAAAAGAATAAACAGATTTCATTTCACAATTTCTTTTTCTAAGTGAAGTTTTTCAACTTGTAAAGCAATGTTAGTTGCAATAATTCCCATTACCCGACCAAAAACCCAAACAATTCTGTCACAGATGAAGTAATTGTCATTAAGCAGTTCTTCAGAATCCCAAAGGCTGGAAGAAACTATTCACCCTTAGTACGATGTTCTGATTGAATCACATCTTTAGAAATATTTGTGTTTCTGGATTTTGTCTGAATTATTTTCCACTGCATTCCTTAAACCTTCTACCCACTGGTGATGTCATGATGTCTCACTGTGAAAACAAGGCAGTGGCTCCTGGGAGAGAAATACTTATTTGATGTTACATAAGTGCTGTTCCTGCTGGGGCTTCCTGAAGGTTTTTGCAACCTTCTTTGCTGGAGGTTGTTGAACTCTAGCCCAGTTTCCATGTTACTACTTCTCTGCTGACTTTACTGATAGGTCTATAGAATCAAGATATTTAGGTGGGGTTCAGCACTATCCTGCTCTGCAGTTCATTCAGATGAAGTCTGCATGGACTGTTTGTTCACACATGAAGCACAGCCCTTCCAAGACAGATTATCATGATATTTAACATTTACACTGTTTGTGCCAGTAGTATAGCCTTTTATTTTTTCCCAGGAAATACATTTAAATGGATACTGTAAAAAAATTGGGATTCTCAGGCATCAGTTTTTCAGTCGGTTAATAATTAAGAAAAACCAAGCCTATATAGGTTTATTATTTTATATTAAAAAATAAATGAAAAATGCAATTGAGTAATTGATGTAAAGGCTCCTGGCTTTAGCACACATGTCCTTTTGCTCCTCTGTGGCATCACTACTTGGTTCAAACAATGCCTATTTCTAGAATTTCTATATTTCATTTTTTTATTAGCAACCATTACTTGTGAAGAGAAAAATGAAAAATGTTAGTAAATAGATTTTTCTAACACAAACAAGATAGAAATAATCTTGTTTTGCTACTTTTCTGCTTCTCCATACTTACAGGCACAGCTGCCATCAGTGTAGGCTTTAGGACAGTACAGTCTCCTTTGCTTCCCTTCTTAATTTTACTTGACTGTAATAAAGAAAAAAAAAAAATCCATTTATGAAGCTGAAAACCAAGCAGCTGTTAAAATAAGGACTAAAAAAGAGGGAGATATATTAGATGTAATTTGTTTCAATCTCTTCTGTCCTGCTAAAAAAACCCATTGTGATAGAAAAAGTAATTAACTACAATTTCAACCAAAATCCTACATGTTTTAGAAGCCCAGAACAGTTAAGTCAGCTCTGTGTATCTTTCTCTTACTTCCTCCCTCTAGAACTTGCTTTGCCCTCCATCTTCTGGGAATTTCTTTGCCTGATGCAATCCCTACCCCAGCAGAACAAACAGGAACATGCTTTTCCAGCTTAATTTGCTTTTATTTATCTGAATTGTTAAATGGAAAAAGGCAAAGGGCTAAACAGAAGAGCTACAATAACTGGATGAAGAACTCAAAGTGAGACCCAATAAACTTAGATCTCTTTAAAGAGCCTTAGGTCCAACTAATCTATTAATAGCTGTTCTTCTTATGGTATTCAGCAGATAATTCTATGCTTTTCATTAGGTTTTCTTTTAGACTTCCTAAGTATCATAGAAATAAAGGTTTCCATGAGATATATGTGGTATGACTTGCAGCCAGAGTTCACCAAAGGTGTTCATTTGCATCATTTTCTGGGAAAACACCAAAATAAAACAGAAAATAACTTCCACTAGTTAAGTTTTCCATCCAGCTCAGCACTTCCTCAGTGAAGGAGGCTGCGCAAGGAGGGCGCAGCCTGTGAAAGCTCCAGTTTGCCTTTGCTTCCCCCTGCCCTCACCTGATCAGACAGTGTGAGTGGAGAGGAGTAGCCAATCCTGCAGCCATAGGTGATGCAGGAGATTTCTGCTGTCAGCTCCAGTACATGGGCCAGGGGCAAATAGCCAATGTAGGTGTCCTTGGGCCTAGGAAAGGGAAAAATCAAATTAATGATGCACAAGTGGACTGAAAAATACTGTTCAGCAATTTTATTGTGGCCTTAGTTACTACTTTTTGAACTGAGTCTTATTTTCTTGCATGCAAGAAGGTTGTGATTTCAAACCATGTTTTTTTAAGCAAAATAGGGAAAATCCTACCTTACTGAAACCAGTGTGAATGCCAGGATTTGCCTTGTTTTCTCAGGAAACTCAAAGATTCCTTAGTGCTCCACTAGTATAGCTTATTTCAGCTGCTGAACCCTTGCTGAATGCAGTGACAGACACACTATCGTGAAAACTCTCCTCAAAATACAAGTGTGAGGGAGTTTGCAGTTGGTTTACTACTGTCAAAGCACAAAGTATTTTCTGCTCATGCAATGAAGCAGACTCAGTCTGCAGCAGTGTCTCCAGACCAGTGCATGTGCTGGGCTCTGACATACTTCCCAAACTCATTCTAGCTGCTTGAAAACATCTAAAAAATGTTCCAAGTGTGACTAGATAAGGAATCTTCTTATCTGGTGGCATCTTGTGATGCAGAGAAGTGCAAAAAGCCATCCTAGACCTAAAGCTATTAGCAAAAATGAAATAAAAAGTAGAACCAGCACCTGAGATGAGCTAGAAGGGCATCCTTTCCAGCCAGCAGGGCAACTTCACACACACAAGATAGATTCCTTACAAACTAAAGGTGAGTGGGCTCAGAATGAAGAAATCCAGTAACACCAGCACCAGACTTCCAATAAACCTGTGTTACTTTTGGAGGGTCTGTTCTCTCTCTCCAGACACAAGTGTTTCTTACCCCAGCCCAGGTATTCTCTCACACTGTCCTGTCATTCCAGCTATTAGGTTCTTGTGCATCATCATCACTCCTTTTGGCCTCCCAGTAGAGCCACTGGTGTACATTACTAAAGCCAGGTCTGTAGGGACAGGTCTGCTCGGTAGGATGCTTGCTGCAAAATGCAGGAGGAGAAAGTGTTACTGATTCTGATCTACTTTCTACATTGCTAGCTTTGCAATTAATGTGAAAATAGCTGTAATAAACCTGTGAAGTTATAGGGTACTGGAAAGAAACAACAGGTTGAGGAAAGAAACAAAAGCAACAACAATGCCAGCCCTTCCAGAAGGTGCAAATCACCTTTCCTGTCCATCTCCCTCTTCCAAAGCCAGGGTTGTAGCTAAGACCAAACAATAACAAAACCAGAAACATGTAAAAAACCTTCCCTCAGATAAACTGCTCATTAGTGGAAAAGCAGTAAGCTCACAACACTGGAGTTTTGATTTTTGTTTTAATCTCTTGGCATTTATTCTTAGAATGAAAATTACTGGCTTTCATAGCCAGAGAAACAGCAAAAGTGTCTGCAAGGGAAGCAAAGTTTTAGGGGAAAAAAAACCCCAAACAGCAAAACAAGACTCCTGAAGGTGCTGTTGCTGGTTTGTGGCTCTTCCTTAAGCTGATCAAAGCTATAAGCAGCTGTACAATGTTAAATGCCAGTTCATCTCCTTATCCAAGACTGAGGAGACCTGGCAAAGCACAGACTGCTGCCTTAAGGAGAAGAGTTGATCACAGTTGGTCACTCCTGGCTGTCCACTGTAGTGTAATGGTTATTCCTATATATATTCCTATAGCCCAAGGTGCTTTTAACAGCCAACTGGGTAAGAAAAAAGACAAGTAAAAAAAACCCCTCAAGTGTTTTCTCCTCTTTTCTTAGGAAAAATAATGAAAATAAGATAAATAAAAGGTAAAAGCAGCAGAAATGTAATGCTGCACCAGGTTTCACTTCCTAAAACAAAGGGGGACTCTTACAATGAAATTATTCTGGTTGTGGCTTAGAAGTTAAAAATAAAGTTCTATCCTGAAACACCTGACACTTGCCCAAAGGTGCAGGAAAACAGAGACTAAAACTGTTCCTTGCCAGAGGATGAACAGTCAGTCTGCCCTTGCCTTTGTGTTTGGGAACATCACTTGGTTAGTTCTCTGCAGGGATGCACTTACCATTTTCTGGTTTGGCTCCCAGCTCCTCTACTGTCTGCATACTGTGAATCTCCACATGTTCAGGGTACTCTGATTTATTGACAGTCTTCTTGTCCACATAAATGATATGTTTAAGGCAGGAGACTTGTGGTAATGCACTCTGCAAAAGGAAGGAAATTTTTTGCACCGACTGCACTGTGTAATTATTATGGGGTGGCTTGTAAGCAGCTGAAGCTGGTGCCAAGTTACCTTCAGTTTGCTCTCAAGAAGTTCTACACTAGTGACCAGGTAGGATGCTCCACACTCGTTGAGACCATAGGTTACTGCCTCTTCTCCCAGGGTGGCATATAGTGTAACAACTGTCACAGGAAGGACAGGGAGAACAGGGAAGAAATGTTGAAGTTCAAGTAATCCCAAAAGCACAAGCTGCTGCTGTAGCCCACTGGAAAGCTTTGTGAGAGGAGCAGGGATAAACAAGCTCAGTGGGAAACTGTCTCATTTGGCAACAAAACAGCTTTTAATTTTTCCACATCAGGATTTTATGCCACAAGAGACCTCTGGAATGAGGAGGACTGTTGTATAGAAAGCGTTTTTCTTTCCCAAGGGGGTGGACAAACACTGGAACAGGCTTCCTAGAGAGGTGGCTGATGCCCCAGGCCTGTTGGTGTTTGAGGTATCTGCCCAATGCCTTTATTGCCACCCCTGAGCCTTTGATCAGCCCTGAACTGGTCAGGCAGTTTGATTAGATCACTGTAGCTCCCTTCCAACTGAAACAGCCTATTCTATAGAAGAGAAATAATCAAGATAAATACACAAAAGCTTGACAATAATGCACTAAGCAAACAAGGAGTGAGCAACAGAGAACATGTTCTGACCCTGAGCTCTCTGCTGCCAGAGAGCAGGGAGAGGTGACACTCCAAACACCCCAGGGCACCAGTCAGGACCTAAAGCAATGTGCTTCTCCCAGCAGCTCTTCCAGCACTGTCAGCTGCTTTGCTTGTTCCCAGGACATTGTTGATGGGGGCAAGGCAGAGAATCAGGCTAAGGAATCAGACTGTTCTTCATGGTGCTAGGTTATTTTTAACCCTGACTGGCAACAGTGATGCTATTAAATGCCTCTTGGGCACCAAGTTCACCTCTTGCCATCATTTCTCTATTAAAAAAAGATACCTTTCTTTAGTGTTGTCTGCTACTTCAACCTCTAACTGCCAGAAACCATTAAAGGAATTTACTGTTCCTGTGAAACAGAGTTCATGTGGAAGAGAAAATGAGATGTGTAAGTGATGTTACACTGCTGATTATTCCTGCCTCTCAGAGCAGAAGCAGTGAGACAGAATTAACCCTCCCTTTCCTACTTCAATAGCAATGCCAGCTCTTCCACCACTGCCCTTTCACAGCCCCTCTGCAGAACTGTCACATGTCCTTGAACAGTCAGCTGCTGGTTATACTGGGAGAAAGAGGCAGCCTAGTGCAAGGGAAAATGTACCACAGCAACAAAAACAAGCTGTAGGTCACAGTGCTGTATGCACACTGGGCATGAGAGTGTACTAACCTCTGCCACTTCACTGAGAAGTCTGTATGGAGTATTAGATTAGCTATTTTACAGCTTAAATAAAAAATAAAGCCCCCACATATATAATTGTAATGCTCTTGAGCAGATGAAAAACATCAGAAAAACGCCTCAGACTAGCATATGATTTTGGTCACTCTTATCTCTTAATAACCATTTCAAGTTTTGGATGCATGTCAGGATACAGACAGAAAATACTATTAAAACATTCCATGTTTTGGGAGGAGAAATGCAACTACTGACCACTTCAGAGTATTTCAAACCCCTGAATACTACCCATACTGTCCTGTCATAATAACAACTAGAACATTCCTACAATAAAAATCAGAAAAGAATCTCATGAGCAAGTAAATTTCAGGGATCTCTGCAATGCATAGACTGAAAACTGGTAAGAATCAGGTGCACAGTAAGTTTATGAAATTCTCACACCATCAGTGACAGGATTGGCAGATACTTAACAGCCAAAATCCACTGCTGGTTTTCAAATATATTAGAAGCAAACAAGTGGAGCACTCACGAGGAAAGTTGTACTTGAAGCAGGTTAGAGCCACAATCATCCACTCTGCTCTGGTCTCACAGAATATGACAACAGTGCTCCGTGGGGTGAGTCCCAGGGCAGTCAGGCCATTCCCCAGGCGAGTCACTTTCTCATTGACTTCTTCATAGGATAACCATCTGTAAGCCCCTAAAATTAACTGGCAAGGAAAACAACATTAATTGTGATGACAAGAAGCTGCTGGGACAGCTCTGCAGGCTCACAGAGTTGGTGGGTAACAGCACCAGCACACACTGTCATCCAGTGAAAGGAAAAGACCCAACAAAAGTAAACTTTCCTTGTTCTTGAAGCAGAACAAATAGTGACAGAATACAGAGGCACTAACTACTATATAAAATAGGTGTTTTACATCACAAACAATGATTAAGGAAGACCCCTAAGGCCACCTCCATTGCTGAGGCAAGATGCAAAGCAGCTCAAACCCCGAGCAGGATTAAGCACCACGTTTTCACTTTTACCTTTTTGAACACTTTTCCATTGGGTTGCATTTCATTTTCTTCACTGAGTATTTCTCTGGTCCCGAGGCAGTCCTTCTTCCCAAACTTTGCCAAAGCATGGTCAAAGAGCTTGTCCAGAGTGTCTGCCCCGGGGATGTTGATGTTTGCTAGGGAGTCCAGGTGGGTGACGGAGCGATAGGGGCTCCCGGCTTTGTCCGAGGTGGGTTTAGCTTTTAAACGCTTTGCCATAGCCTTTCTCTTCTTTGCATTGGTAAGAAAATACCATGGAATAAATACAAGCACACTGTACACAGATATCAACAAGTACACAGGCAGCAAGAGAACGGCACATACTTCTAGCCTAAGTTTCATTTTGGGTGAGTGAGACCCCAGCTGTGAGTGTGTGCTGAACAGGGCAGAGCAAAGCGGCAGTGCCGTGCGGTGCGAGAGCCTACAGGGAGTGAAGCTTAGGCAGTCCTGGTTCAAAGCAGCTGCTAAAGATTTAGTAACCTTTGAGAGCCAGCAGTGGACACCTCTGGGTGAAGACTGGAGCCAAGCAGAGAGCAGAGGGGAAAAAAAAAAAAGAGAATTAAATTAGTAATGTTACAGTCAGTTCATTAGTTTTAGTCCTAAGAGTTCAACTCGGATGCATCGAGACAAAGGAGACTGAAGTAACTGATTGAGGCATGGACCCTGCACCCTACAGCAGCTTGCTGCTCTCAAGATGAAAAAGGATGTCTCTTTTCCATACTTGTTTGTTGCATCTACAAATATTTACTTTCCAAAGACTTTTCCCTAGTATCTGTGTTTGAACAGAGCAGGGCTGTTAGAGGGATTCTGTCCTTGGCATCATAATATTGTGTTTAAGCTACTTGAGTAATGCTACAATCGTGGCATTCCAGGAAAGGTCAACAGTTGTTTTCCCCCTAAATATTTGTACTACAGAGAAAAGAGATGGTAGATTCCTGCTTTCCAGAGTATTATATCAACTGAGATTCAGACCAAAATATATCTTGGTACAGGGTCCTCACAGCCTACATGTTGTCATTGAAAAACTATCTAATATTCCAAAACACCTTTATTAAGTTTGCCCCAGCAAAACAAATGTTTTTATCTATTCCTTTTCAACCATGGATGTCAGACACTTAGAAAGAGATTACACAGCTTTGCTTTCTCCCCTCCAAAAACTACTTCAATGTATGCATTTCAGGACTCCACATATGGGAAATGAAATCCAATTTGACCTACTTAATCCAATTTAAAATCAAGCACAGTTTGGCAAGACTTTGCACGTCAGAAATCTTTCCTCATTAAGGAGAACTGGACCTGAATAAAGACTAAAGGTGAGTGGGGGAAAAAAGCAGAAGCACCAGAGCAAACCACAGCTGTGCCTTGCCCACTGGCCTGTAACTGTCCTGCACTGGCATGCAGAACACACAGGTTCTTACCTTCATCTGGCTGCCTTCAAACAGCACCCACACACGTGGACAACACTGCTCACAGCAGGGAAAACAGCCAGAGGTGCACTAAGCAAAAAGCAGTGGGAGGGAGGACACTGCCTGCCTCACTGCAGAGGCCAGACCTTCCTGGGCAGAATCTGATCAGCACCATAGGTGATGAGGAGGCTACAATCAACATTTCAAAGAAGACAACTGCTACTAATACCATACAAATCTGTTAATAGATTGCTGGGTTTTTCATAGGAATTCCACCATCTGCAGTTGTGTTGTAGCCAATGTCAACAGCATTTAATGGAACATAAGATTAAGAGATCTAGAGATACTTCAAATACCATGATCACATTCTTTTTAATTAATTCTATAGAATAAAGTTACTATTGAATGATAGTATCATGTACTCAGCTCAGATTTGTTCAGAGAAGAGTATTCTGCTTATTTCTTTTGATAACAAATGAATGCTCCATTCTTTTCAGAACATATGTGCTTATTCTGCTCTAGTTAACCTCATCATCACCAACTGCTCAGCACTCCAACCCGAGTAGAAGAGATTTCATTTTACTTCCCCAAGCTCCAGTTCTCTAAAATGAAGGTTTACTGGTTTACATTACAAATCTGGTGTGGTATTTTCATCCCAGTTAATTCAGTACTCCAGAAAGCAGCAGTTGAGCTTGTGTTGAAACCAAAAGCCAGCCATGGTGCTAAGACTACAGTAAGAAAACTTCAGTGCATGCCCAGGATTAGACACAAAGCTGCCAGTGAAACCCTGCAGAGAACTCTCACTGCTCTTCTGCCAACAAAGAGCACAGGACCAGACAAGATGACTTGGATCAAAAGCAGATTTGCTGGACTCATGCAAACAATTTAATAGAATGAGACAGCACTAGAGCTGAGTAGTAGCTTTTTCAGGACCTGTACTGGCAAAAAAAATACTTGCTAATAATCAAGAAATTACTAATTTAGAATGGCTCATAATTAGTTAAATTCTTTTCACCAGTGTCCTGGACTGATCTATCCTATAAGAAGACTGACTGACTTTAACTTTTCAATTCAATTTAATCTCCTGGAGGTTAACTTAAAGAACTGAAGATCATCATTTCACACACTGATTTGCTTATTGCTTTCTAATTAAATTTAGATTGACCAATGGTATCTATTAGTACATACTTATTGCAATTATTTCATCTTTCCACTGCTATCTTCCACTCTCTTCCTGCATCTGGGCTATAGTGAATTGAACTGAATTATCTGGGGTAAGAGCTGTCCCTTTTTTAACCATTTCTACAGTGATGGGGACCTGCTCCTCCTGTCATCTAAGCACTCATGAGATGCAAATAATATAGTGAATTGTAACAGTACTGTCATGATTTCAACAGGTATTTCACAATAGCCAGCTCACAACTTATTATTGGTTATCTGAAGTGTTTATAAAAGCAGATAACAGCAAATTTGCACCGTTTTGTGGTAATTTAAAATGCTTCTATCTTCACAAAAATCAGTTTTAATTCTTAATAGACATTGTTTGAAAAAAGTTAAGTTTGAAAAAGACAAACTTGGCTTTTTCCTTTGAATATACTCACATAAAAACTGACACACACAACACACACAGGTTTACTTACAAGCTATCTGACAGCAGTGACTGAGGTTTATCCAGTGTCACTTAGATCTGTATTAAAACAGGAAAAAGAAAACAGTAGAGGTTAGATTTTTCTGTTTACCATGCAGAAGGGAGGATTCTTTAGAGCTTCTGATGCTCCTGAAGAACAGCCTGTGAGAATGTAGACAGAAGAGCAGAGTGTTACTGGAAGAGACTAAAATTTCAAAGTAGAGGGTACAAATAAAGATGCAGCTACTTAAAAGGAGTTTAATTTTTATGGGACCTCCCATGTTTAAACATGTTCTGAATAGAGATATGGATAGAAGATTCATTTAATTTAAAAAAAAAAGGGGGGGCAAAAAAAAAGACCATTTAGGATTGAATATGATCCATTCTTCTGTATGTGTCCCCAGGAGTCATAAGGAGCTGGATGTGGGTGCTGAGGCTGAAGGGAGGGCTGGCAGGACAAAGGCAGGTTCTATAGGCACTGAGGCTGCTCTGGTCCCATGACTAGTGGGAAAAAAGAGATGCTTTTATGCAACCAGACTGAGATGGCTTCAAAAAGTCCACCACAGAGCTGTTCTCTTGCTTTTCCATACAGACAGCTTTTAGCTGGGGGTTATCCTGCTTGTGTTTTATTAGCCTTCCCCATAAGGCTAAGATTGCAGTCAAGATACCAGCTTTTACAGCCTGAAACATCCCTTATGAAATTCCCCTACAAACATTTTCTCCTGAAATATTAAATAAATGGTGCAATAATGTTTTTAGAGTTACTGGCACTTGGATGTGGCTGCATAAGATTCTGATCCTAACAGAACCACCCTAAACTCATATAAATATTGATCATATTTTAAATATAATGCATAAGAGCCTGGCACACTGGACATGGAAACATACCTCTATCCCCAGAAGCCAAACATAGCTATTCAAATTACACCTTAGGCCTTCAATGTCTTATTTAAATGTAATTAGACTTTAAAAGAAAGGATGAGGTGCAGAGTTCACACCAATGCATCAAAGACACCTTCAAGGCAACTACATATTCGTGAAGTACAACAGTTCTGTTCTCTGTTCCTCTCTCCTCCCAAATCATTGAAGATGTAACTCATTAAAAGATTCTCTATCAAACTAAAACTGTTCTGTAATACTAGACTATTTAGAATATGGAATATTTTATACTGATTTACAAACTCCATTACTTCTGTGAGCTGTGCAATGTCACTAGTGTTTGTATCACAAACCCCACTCCTGAGCTGCTATTTTCCCTCTTACATGCTGGGTGTTTACAAACACTCTAGAGTCCAAGCTAACTATAAAAAAAATGCCCAATGCAAATACTTTACAAGCACTGACACACTATTTCAGACCAACTGAGATGCAAGAGATGTTAATTTTGAGTATAATCTGACTGATATTCTCAATTAAGAGCTTCAGAAGCAGACAATACGCAACACACTATTCTTGTCCTGCAGACCACAGAGCAAAGCCTGAAATCAGAGTTTAGGTTCTAACAGAAAAGACCCTCCTCTCTTTGTAATTTTTCATTAATTTAACTGATAATCTAAGAAACCACAGGCAACTTTATATATATATATATATATATATATATAAAAATAGCTTTTAAATAGTCACAAGAGCTTATGGGACTAAGCAAGAGCAAAAGTGCATGGGGAACAGGGAGAGGGTTTATGCCCCTGCAAGCAACTGTTTGCAGAGAAGCAGGGCCCTGATCTCTGCACTGAATTATTCAAACAGAGCAGGATCAACTTACCCAGCATTTGCACACTACTAGAATTTCTAAGTGTAACTCCAAACCTAAAGAAGTACCTGTAGCCTGACATTTTATCCTGTGCAGTTTAATTTTAATAAGGCAGCAAATTAGTATCTTTCCTGGGAATGGTTTTTAGTAGCTCAAACTCCAAACAGGTTTAATACTGAAAAGGTTTAATTATGAATAATATACTTTATTTATGTTTATTTTCCTTCTTTCTGTGTTAAAAAGCTTGCCAGGGATCCAACTTTCTACGTAATAGCATAACAATAGAAGAATACTTCTATCTACTTCAAATATTAATTGCAACTTTTAAAACTTTTTTTTTTCATTGTCTTCTAGTAAGGATGCCATGAGACAGGGACAGGGTTGTACTCTAGTGTGTTTGGTGTAAAAACAGAGGACATCTTGGTTCCCCTGCAGCTGAGCTCTTGCCAGCTTCACATGGAGCCACCATTCTGGCTGAGGTTGACTCCTTCCAGGAAGTTCTGAAATATTCCAAAACAATCCAGGATGAATAAGTAACAACTATTTACAGAATTTCTCTGCCACTCAGGCAGGTCTAAACATTTGGGAAAGCACAGTAAACATTTGTCATCTGTAAATGAAAAGGTGGTTCTACAGTGAAAAAAGCCTCAGTTGACCCAAGTAAGTAGAAGAGTTATTAACTGCAGTCAGGTCTTGGCAGGGAATTGAATCAATATCAAGTAGTTCTGAATGTCTTCCAGTACTAGAACTGACATTTCAGAAGGAACTCACAGGAAGACTGGGAAATATCCCATTGCCAGGAAGCTTCAACACCATAAATGAGCTCATGCTACCAGCCTCTCTGCAATATTGATTTTCTACATTTATACCTGTCACACACAAGAATGAGAGAACATTTCTACAGATGAGAAGACTGTGATTAAACAGCAGTCAGAAGAATCTTGTGGATAATTACATATACATATAGATCTTGTGGATAATTGCATTACAATAACAACTGTTTTGGGGTTGGAAAGATTGAAAGAAAACCTAAAGGAAGTGATTCAGTTTTTACATCATGAGTGTTTTTATGAAACCAAACTGACAATACTAATATAGCACAGGAAAATATACATGGGGTCCAGTTTACATTCCTTACTCAGAGGCAGATTTCTACATGTTTCCCTCTGACACAAGTTAGTGTGGCAAAGGGCAGTGGAAACTCCTGAGCTGGGCTGCTCAAGGACCAGCAGGTTTCAGAAGTTCAACAGCAGCTCAAAGCCTCTGAGTCTGAGAGCTCTTTCCCATGGCTCTGCTCAGCATCACCAGTGCCTGTGGCCCAACAAATGTGGAAGGGAAAGTCAGAGAGTGGATCCTGATACAAATCAAGGGTTCCTGTGTAGAGAAATACATTCTATTTGAAACAGCACCTACTTACAAAGAAAAAGCAGCTAATACCACATTTTACTTCACTGCTAAACAAAGTTTAGATAAATATTTGCTTTCAAGATAAGCACTGTTGTTGTCCTTATTTATGCTTCTCTTTTGCTACCTCAGAGCATATATGCATTAAATGTCAGAAAAAAGAAAATCACTTATACATTTACTTGATCATACAACTATTGCTGCAACAACTGTAATGGGAACCAGACCAGTCATGCTCACCCAGTATTTCTCAATTATCTAACAGCCTGGTGTGAAACTCTCTCTTAATCTGCTAACAGAAGGGCAAGCAAATATTTGGTGAAAGGTTAAGAGCTACTTGTGTGCCCCAAAGCCAGAAAACACCAAAGGCTGAGGTAATATTCCACAACTGAAAACTCTCCATGGAGAGTACACTGAACTGGCAAAGTATTTAATCTAAAACTACCAGTGTTACTTTTACCTCATTAAATCCTCTCCAGATTTTAATCCACTTGTAAATACCTCAAAACTCCTCCAACATCTACAAAGTGGACTGGGGAGCACAAAGATTATCAAGGGAAAGGCACATCCTGATCCCCTCAACACAGACCCACTCTCATCAGGGAAATGCTGCTCAACAGCAGAGATGCAGTTGTGCTGTTTTCACCCAGCCTTTTAAAACAAACACATGGGAAGGCAGGCAGTGTGAGCAAGGACAAATGTTCTTTTTTGAGGCTGTGTGGCCATGGAATTTCTCCAGCAACAGCTATGCAAACAGGTAGGACTTGCTATCTCTTCCCTCTGCAGTACAAACAGGATAGGTCTGTGTTTAGCCACACAGCCACTTTGCAATGGAAAGGTTGGCACTTGCATGGCTCTCCAGCTAGTGAGACTTATTTTTCATTTTCTGCTTCTTTCTCAGTAGTAAACTGCTTTACAAAAATACAAAATGAGCAGCCTCTCCTAAGATGGTTGAATTATTCAGTCTAGAAAATCAAATCAGTTTGACACCTGTGAGTACAAAGCCCTGTTTTCCACATCTTCCATGTTATTCTTGCTGCAAATGCTGGTCTTGGAAGAGATTTCATACCCCAAGTCAAATAATCCTCATATATATACAATTTATACTAAAACCTTTTTCATTACAAACAAGGTTTGTCACTTGCTTCCTCACATGAAAATCACTCCTCCTTTGAGTACAGCCTTGGTAAGTTCAAGCTTTTGGAAAACATTCTCCTAGGCAATCTCAGCTAAATTCCAAAGCCTGTTATTGCACTATTGTTTTGGAGGGTATTACAAGGGATCTTGGCATTCACCTACACTGTGGCACTTTAAAGCACAGACTGGAGATCTGTTCCCTTCTTTTACCTTTGTTTTATTAAGCATCATGAATGAAGCAGGTTAAAGAGACAAAAAAATAAGAGTAATGAACATTCAGACTATTCTTTATACATCTGTATCATGGACTGTTTGTGCAGCCTCTAGCAAAGAAGCATTTAAACCTAATTTTTATAACCAAATTACATTTAAAAGTTTCATTTGTAAGGGCCAATTCTAACTTGACAATGTGACTGCAGCTATTAACCATGGGCCATAAAAAGGACAGTTCAGCTAGAAAAGGGAGAACTAAATGCAAAAGCACAAGTGAGACTTCAAACTCCTTTTATCTCTGTGTGGAATACAGGCATCTGAAAACTGTTACTGTGCTGTTCCAAGCTGAGGTGTTCTGCTTTTGAAAGGGACTAATCACATTAGTGATACCCACACAAGTTTCTGCTTTGGGGCAACTTCTTAAACCATCCCACTCAGCAGGGAATGGCCTGGCTGGATTTTGCTTGTCTCCTCACTGGAACACAGCTGACATAAAGCAGGGCTTTACTGGAGGAGGGGTGTTCTCAACAGAAGCTGTTTTCATTACAAGAAAGTTAAGAGCTGTGTTTCCCCTGCATAATAGTAAATATCTGGTGTACAGTCTTTTAGAGTCTTCAAAGTCAGAGGCAGTGCTCCTGTTTCTGTTATAGTAATTAACATCCATTTTTACCTATTTTCAACTTATTATCAGTATCAGGAACACATGCTTGGACAACAGGTTGTTTTAAGAACCAGGGTGCTCACCTCTCCTCTTATTATCCTGTGCTTATGATAACCATTTCAACAGCATCCTTCCACAACAGAAGGAAATTAGGACATCAGGTGCTTTTTATTTTGTCAGTAAAGATGAAGGAGTAAAGGAAATAATCTCCCTGGGTAAAAGTTTTGTTTAATTTACCCAGAATGAGTGTATTTATACAGCTTATAGCTGCTGGCTATGGCTACTCCAGCAGTTCCTGCAGTGCCAGACTCTGAACAAGCCACGACATTAGGGTTGGACTAATGTTAATAATATTATACTCAACAAGGGGGAAAAAAAATCACTAATGATATTACCCTAACAGCATAGATTAAATATTAACAACTTCTTTCCTGGCCTGAAAGCTGGTACATTCCCCAGCATCTGTACAGTGTGACCTAGGGAACTGCAGCAGCTCCTGTGCTGACGCATTACAGATACTCAAAGTCAAATGTCATTTCCCAATATCAAATCAAATGGTATCATCAACTCTTACTCAATAGGAACAAAAGCTGGAGAAAGGACACACGGAATCATTCTTCTGAAACAGGATTCAGCTGACCAAAGCTTAGTAACATCAACACAGGAGAGAGAGGCATTAAAAGCACTTCCTTGATGCATCCATTTCCTGAAATCCAGCAGCTGCTCTGGAGTAACCTCTGTGAAAGGAGCAGCTCCAGCAGTGAAATGTTAAAGTTCATGAGCACCAGTCTGGTCTGGCAGCCAAACACAGACTGTAATGACAGAGATCATCATCATCTCTCCTAATGCTCTCTTGAGAAACTCCAGTCATGTAACCCCTGCCATCTACTGCAATCCAGACACAAGAATGGACTGCAGCTGCTTCTCCCTTGTGCTGCAGTTGCCCTGCTCATGCTCTTCTTTTTCAATGTCTTGCCAACAGCAAGTGTTGTGTAATTTAACAGACTGAAGAGCTGAATATAATCCTGTTACTTCAGCAAACCCCACTGTCTCTTCAGCTGCTGTTTTGACAAGAAATTCCACCACCAGTGCTATGTACGCCTTCCTGCCTTCACAAACCCCATCACTGGCAGCAGGCTGCTTCTTCCTCAGACACTGGCCACAGCTCAGGCAGTGAAATTAACTGTACTTTACAAAAGAAGAAAGAGAGGGGGAGAAGGAGATGTTCCTCCTGTACTGCATTAGCAACCTCTTCCCCACCAAAAAGTGGACTGCAGGTTGGGAAGTGAATTTTTCTAAAGTTCTGTTTTTCAAAAATTCTGTGGAAACAGTCAACAAAAGGAGCAGCAGAGTTGGGAAATACCCTTTCCCTTTTCCTTTAGGAGCTCCCATCCAAATGGAGATTCCTCCCTTTCTTGTGACTAAGCAAAAAGATTCAGACTTTCTTATTTGCAGTTTGCAGAAGCTGTGTCCTTGCAGATAGTCTGACATACAGATGACTGGGTGAGCACTTAAAAACTACAAGTTGAAGAAAACTGTTCCCACCCATGGTCATTTGAGATGGTCACCCCTGAGATGTGCAGCATGAGTCATCTGTTTTTCATTCTCATTGTGCAACTGGTTGAGCAGAAGAGGAAAACAGCTTGAGAGTCAATCAAAATAATAGTTCCTGGTGAACCAATCCTATCAATGTCTAGCCAAATACACCCAGATCCAGCTCTAGGTATTTCTCATTTCTAGAGGAGTATCTGTCATCTCCACACCTGGAAATCCCAGGCAAAGACTTACCTGAGAGGACTTCAGACTGCAAGTTTTTGCTCACTTTGAGCTTAGTGGGAGTGAACCTGCTTTCTCCTGCTTCCATGTGCTTTAGGATAGACTGAGGGGTCTTTATGGTATGTTTATTTTAGTTATTATTTGGCAATTCACATATTACTTTCTATAAGGAAGATCTGGCAGTGAGTTGTACATGGATAATAAAACTTCATGCAGAGTACACCAATTTAAGAGAAGTTGGGGATTTTACCCACCAGCAACTAAGAGAGAGAATACTGGTGGGTGATGTCATTTTCTACCAGGGAAAGCAATCTTCTTGACCTACTAGATCATAATAGTTCTTGTCATTTTTATCTGCACTTGAGAGAGGAATTGAGATATCACAGGTACACATGTGATGTGTACATTCACATTTTTGCATTTAACAGCTCTAAACACCCTTTTGTTCAATCTTCTGAGCAGTTTAACCCACAAAACCAGGAAAACAATGGCAAAGTAGTCTGAACATAAATAGTTATCTCAAGACAGGATAACAGGGCAGAAACTAGCACAGTTCTGAGGAGAAAATCAGTCTTTTAAAAAGGAGGAATAAAAAAGAGCTCCAAGTCAGTTGTAACCATGGAGGGTTTGAACTCTGCTACCCCCCAGACACAGGCACACACATTCCCCACTCTTCTGTGCCTGCTGAAGGGGAAGAGTTTCCAAGGCAGGCAGCTTTTGACTTTCTCAGTCCAAAACAAGCAGGTAGCTTTGGCAAAGCAGCAGTGGAAGGATTTCCAGGGCTGTCACCACATCACACGCTCAGAGGCAGAGCTGGCAGCAGAGTGAGCAAGCAAGGAGGTGTGTAACCACATTATCACCCCACTGTGCCCCTGCTGGGATGTCCTACCCCTCAGCAAACCACAGCAGCACAGGACAGAGGTGCACAGCTGTGCACAGCCACAGAGCTCCCCAGGTTTTGTTCAAGCTCTGCTGGCTTGGAAGGCAGAAAAAAAAAAAATAAATCCAAAGGCATAATGCAAGTTGCAGCAAATCACACAGCTCAGATTCCTGTGGCTTGGTATTTGGGTAGCTAGATCACCTTTGTTATGAATAAAGCAGGAGTCACAGCAGCAGAAGAGACTGGGCAGCACTAGACTCAACACAGCTAAAGCAGCCTTGGATTTGGAAGGAAGCATGCAGAGGAAACTCATGCTGTTGACCATTCTTTCAATTTATTTTTAGGAACTGTTTTTCTGTTTTGACACAGAAAAATCCCTAGTGTGACACTGTGCATCACAGCAGCAATTTATGTTTTTTAGGAGAAAAACATATGATTTCATTTGTTAACAAAAAACTAACATTGTCAGAAAATGTTTCCATGTGTAACTTAAAAATACACAGTCCTCACTCCAAGGCTGTCAGCATCTGGACTGATCATTACAGGAATGTTTGGACAGAGTTCCCTGGTGGAAGGTCTCACTACAGGTGAAGTGCCCACTCCCTAGTAGTCAAACTGCTCACCAGCACACAAAAATCCAGGTCACTTATACAAGTGCAATTCAAATGTTTCTATCTAAGCAGGTAGAAAAATTCACAGAAAATCTAAAAAAAAAATAAAATAAAAAGAAAAATAGTGAAAATTCTAGGCATTGCTTAGCTTATAGCTGTATGTAAACAGACTATTCAGTGCCAGCTTTCCTGGACTGGCAATAGGAGCTCTGTCAGCTGCTTGCTGTCAATACCATTTGCATCATTGCAAAACACTACCTGCTGCTTCCCAGCTCAGAACAGGCTGATCGTGTACTTTACTTTAGGGCAGGAGATACCACTAGAAACTCATTACATTATCAGTCTCAGTTTTCACCTACAGTCTCTGTTCTGAGTGTCCTCAGATACCTGAATGATGGGACATGCTGCAGACACTGTGCCTGACAATGTTTAAATGGACTCCTGGTTAAAAGCAGCTTTGTGACATTAGACTGCTTTGAACAGACTTAGCTTTACAGCTGCAGCAACAAAGCTTAACTTCCTAAAATCTCTTGTTTTCAGCTTTTTAAGGAATGGTAAACTTACAAACTAAGAGGTAATGGATAACAAGTTTATTAAGCAGTTTTGTCTGTTGAATGACCTTAGAGAAACAGACAACTGAAACCTTAGCCACTGTTTACATCCCACACCTGGGTACACACTGTGACCCAGAAAGGTTGGAAAACAAGTGTTAAAACAGCTGATGTGGTCCTACAATGTTATACCCTAGGTATAAAGTAGTATTAGCACACACAAGCTGTTTTGGATCTTATTTTCCTGTATATATTCCAGATACTCTGATCCAGCTGCAGTGAAAGTGACCCACATAGGCAGGTTACACAGAGGTTTCCCCAGAGCCCTGCTCCTCCTTCCATGAACCCTTCTGCCTCTGCTTGCTCATCTCTGCAGCTCACGCTGATTTGGTCCAGGTTGAGGATTATTTCCCAAACAAGGGTAACTGTTAAAGTGGGGGTAGGTTACACCCAAATAAATACAGTATTTTTACCTTGGGGAAAGGGGGGGAAAAAGATTACAAGGCTGCCAGCATCTGATCATTCTCATTAGGTACCATGATGTGGCAAGAGTTACTCTGCCTTCTGACCACCCTGTGTATATGATTAGCACTCATCATCCCTGAATTCAGCTGAAGGCTGAACAAGTTTTTCTCTCTTGGGCTACACCTGCCAGGCTGTTCAGCACACTCTTTTTTCCATTGGGTTTTATGGGACTGCAATGTACACAGCATGGGCATTCTTATTTAAAGGCATGCAAGAAAAACATGTCTGAGAGAGCAAGTGAAATACTGAATACTTTTAGAGCTTCTCTCAAATGAGTTTGGACAGCAAGGATAAGGAATAACCCCTAAACAAGCCCCACTGAGTACTGGCAACCCCAGAATGGCAGAAAGCAGTGAGCTCATCCAGGGGGAGGCTCTCCATGGTTTTCTAAGGCATCACCTTGCTCTGATACCTCTTCCAACTCTCACTTCTTCACCCTGCTTTTTACTGAACAACGGGCTGTCACTTTCCAGTTGTTCCTCTCCCATGGTGACACACACTGAAAGCACTTCTGAGCAAGTTGTCCAACAGAGCAGCTCATAAAAATGCAAAACTATTTGCATGGATATGAAATAAACAGAGAATCCATTTTCATAATGAAAATGAAGCACATCTATCTAACAAAGACACAAAAGCAAGGCTATCTTAGGTTCATTATCCAGTGTAAACACACAGTATGATGCAGCTGTCCATACAGCTGTCTTCAGGGTCAGCAATGTGCACAGTGACAAACCTGGGGGCTCCTGTGGACTGACAAACTCCATCCTCACAGCTTCTGAGCCTGGTGCAGACAGAGCACAGGCACCACAACCCAAGATCTTGTTTCTTTCTGCTTTGACCTTTTCTATTCTTCTATTACCTCTAGCTGCAGATTTACTGTCTCTTCTAAGGAACATTCAAAGGTATGGAAAGCACTGTTGTAAAACTACACCTTACCTAGACAGTGATTCTTTTAGTATATATTGTGAAAAAAACCCACCAAAACAGTAAGTGTCCTACTAAGGACAAAGAGAGGTTAAAGAGGTTAGTACTTAAGTTTTAAAATATAACACAACTTAAGCCAGTTACTTTATTGACATAAATGTGACTTCAGTGTAATGGAGACCCCAACAGAGAAGTGAAGAAAGGGCATCAAGCCTGAGGGTTCTCCATCACAATCCTCAACTTTAGTCATGGCAGCCAGCACAGTCCAAAGCTGCACTGCAGGGTCCCACTTGCACCTTGGGCTGCCATAAAATGGAGCTACTGCTTAAAGTAGCCACCTCCACCCACTTGTTGCTGTCCCAGTCTGTCCCCTCCCTTGTGCCAGGAGCCAGTGAGTGCCAGCTACAGCTTTCCCAAGTTTAGTGGGTTTGTGGAAGTGCAGTATTGAAAAAACAAGCAACCAGAAGCCATAGCATAACTAACCTACTTTCCTCTTTATTGAAAGTCAAAAAAAACCCAACCAAACTCCATTCCCAAACACTGAAATGTCTCATTACAGATAATATTTTTCTATATTCCAAAATACTACACATCATTTGCTATTTATTGAAGGTCAGGAGTTAGTAATCTTCCTGCTGCAGAGGCTGGATGGCACAGGGACCAGCAGCTGACTGAGCTGCCAGTTCAAGCTAGGAAACAAATGCCCTCATTCAGAAATGTGGGGGGTTTTGCTGGGAGGCAACACTCAGTGTGTGGTGATAATGCCACTCACAGCTCCCCAAGCTCAACCAGCATCTTTGAAGTAGTGACATTTCATAGGCTGCTCTACTCCTCGAGATTCCAAGAGAAAACATTTGTTGAGAATGACTCACCAGGTGTTCTAGTTATTCATGCCATTGATAAACTGCATAGAAGGAGATTATTGCCATGTGTAGCTACTAGAGAGGAAACAGCCAAGCAGCTGACACTGCTCAGGCAACATGTTCCAGTGAATATGAACACTTACATCCTTTTGCTAGATGTTTTCAGCAGGATACCTGCATCCCCTTATCAGCAAGTGTCACAAGACAGGCTTCTTGTAATCCTAGCACTAGCTTCTCAGCCCTACAGACTCCACAGGGCACTGATGTAAACGTGGAAATGCTCCTGGAGCCCTGTGCCACCTGCAGAACGGTGAACTGCAGCTTTGTGTGAAGTCAGATCCAATGCTCATCTGTGGCCTAACTGGACAGATAGTGGCTGCTCTTCATGTTTGGGTGAGAAATGGCAGCACAGAGCACAGATAAATACTCATTCACAGGCTGATGTTTCTCCAAACACAACTTTCTTAGGAGACTTTTTGCTTCAAGTTGTACAGGTCGCTCCTAATGCACAGAAACACAACAGTTCACTAAACAGTCACTTGAAACATCCAATCAGCCTTGGAGCCAAATGAACAATCAGTAGGTGAACACAAAAGCTTTTTTTTCTTTTGGGCAAGTTATTTTAGCAAATGCTGCTGCTATGAAGCTTGCTCTTGACCAGGGCAAGCAGAGTGTAGAATGAGCAACTCAGTTCTGTCCCCAGAACCTCAGGGTGCCTCTGCTTTAGAAAACTAGCAAGTGGTTTGATGCTCATCAGTACATGTCACCCTGAACACAGGAGCAGAGTTCATGTTACTGCAGTGGCTGCTAGAGAAACTGGAGGACAGGAATCCAGAGGTGTGTCCACTTGACTGGATGGAGGGTGGAGACAGGAGTGGCTGGAGAACAGGGGGCTCTCCAGGGCTGCCCACAGGCTCTTGTAGGAGCTGTCTGCCCCCAGTGCAGGCTCAGCCCCTCTGGCCACAGGCTGCCTATGGCTGGGGGCCTTTCAGTTCCACAGCAAGGAAGGGGCAAGCTGGAGAATAGTCACAGGACAAGCTACTGGACATGTCAGTGTAGAGGTGTTTGGTCTGTAACAACATCTGTGCAACTGAGGAACAGTGAGAAACAGTCACTTGCACTAGCAGACTGTTAAACACGGGTGTTATGCCTGTTCTTATTGTGATACATCATGAAGATTTTCTGGCAGCCATGAAAGGTTCCTGACACTTAAGAGCTGCTTTTTGGCAGACCAATTAATTCATAAAAAGAATTTAAAAAGACAAATTGGCAAGTTACAAGTATGGATTTAGAAAGATGCTCAGCTGGTGAAGCTGTAAATACTCCACAGAATCAACAGTCACATCAACACACGCTGAAGGAAATCCTAGTTCATCAGCTTTGTCCTCACTGAACAACAGCACTATTAAAGTGTTTAAGAGTCTGGGATTTAAAGTGATAACCAAGGATCCACCTTGGATCACTTTAAATCCCAGACTCTTAAACCTGTGATAATTGGAGGATCACTTTATCTCTACCTTGGAGATAAAGATCTCCATCTCACCTTGAAGCTCAGTGAGCTCCAGCTGTACAACATCCATCGATTTGCTATTCACTGCACTACAAAAACCAAGCCAAATATAAATGCAGGAAAAAACCCAATGTATTCTGTCAGTATCTGGGATTCCTTACAAAACCCTTTGCTGAGGTGAAAAGTGCTCTTTGCTTTCCATGGAAAGTCCAAGTGCTTAGCTCTATCAGGACCAAAGAAACAGGGAAAGAATTCCTCACGTCCTTCACATTCACAGCCAGTAATCCAAAAGCAAAGCAAATAAAGCTCATGCTGACTTTTTCATGTGGCAGCATTTGCTCCAACCTTACTTCCAGCAGCAGCAGCAGCTCAAACACCAACTTCAAAAATCATCCATTATACCAACTGACATTCTGGCAATGTGCTGAAGGAAAACCTCTCCCACCCCTCCCAGCCCCATGCCCCCATCACCCTCCCTGGCTTCTTCCACTCCTCCATTTCCCAAGACTGCCTGTGCTATTTTATTTCCTTACTGAAAAATGGTTCAGTGTGCCTTCTGAGTTTTCTGCTGTATTTGGGATCATCTTAAAATGCAAAATAACTCTCCAGCCAATTGTACCAACACACCTCACACACACTCCTCACATCTAACCTCTGCAGAAGATCAACTTCAAACCAGCACCAAATTCAATCCTGACTCAAAATCTCCAGCAGCACAGCTCCAAAGTAGCACAGCAGCCTGAGGAGCAGCAAGGCTGCCTATCTAGGGCAACAACAGCAGTAGCAGGAATTTCCACCCCCACCACTCATTCCTTACCTCTGCATCATCCACTCGGTCAGGTCACTAATGTTCTGTGCATCTGGCACACGATTAAAGCCCTGTCTTGATTACGAGTACACTTCACATGAAGATTTAGGTAGGAGCTGATAGCCCAAAGAAGTGGGGCAGGGAAAGCAGCTCTGCTGTAGTTAAATTATTTAAGTTCGGTCCAGTTGTTTTTGTTGATCTTGGCAAGCAGCTCAGAGCAGCTCACACCAGGCATCTGCTGCAGAAAAGAAAAGCGAAACCCAATCTCCCCAGCAACTCTGGCAAGTGGCCAGACGTCTCCCTCGTTTGCCAGCACAGGTCCTACTCCATACACTTTCAGTTCCCACCCTTACAGAGCAAGTGAAAATTGCTCACAGCTCCAGCCCATCCAGGGTCAAGGAAAAGCTCTCCCTGCCCTGGCCACCCCTCAGACCACAAACAGCAACCTGGAGAAAGGGCTGCAGTGCTGGGCAGGCGCCTTGTCCACCCCAGATCATTACCTGAACCCATCACACCCCTCCCATGCCTGTCTTACTTTCAGTGTCAACTACTTCAGCCACTGAAGAAATAACCCCTGCTGCATTCAGGTTTCATTTTTCATGTGCCTGTCTACAGAGTTAAAAGACTTTGAACTGACATGCAATTAGTAAGAGCACCAGCAGATTACAAGCAATTCTGATTTCCCTTCTCCACTCCCAAACAACAGCAGCAAAACTAAAAAACCAAGCCCCACAAAAAACACAAGCACAAAACCCCAAACAAACAAAAATCCCCACCAACCAACCCAAGGAAACAAAAGTAATAGCAAAGTATTAATAATTCCTATCCACTGTAAAGCAAAACCTTTCCCCTGGGCCCTTCCATACACAGCCTAGTCCAGAAAACACCTTCCAACCAACTGGGTGAGAGAGCAAACCCCGTTGCAGGGAGGAGCTGAGTCAGATGAACACTAAAGCAGACACTCTCTTGTTGATATAGAATGAGGGAAATTAAACAGCATGGCCAACCCTTGAGATGTGCCTTCCTCAAGGAGGGTGGCAGACACTGCACCATCCAAATAATCTAATTTCCCAGCAAATGGACCGAAGTGGGAAATGTTGTTTCTCAGGAAATTGCTTCTGCCCTCCCATGAAACTTCCTTCTCTCCTGGAAAAATCAATGGCTTGAAGCACAGTGACCAATGCTTAGTTGTGGATACTATTATTTCCTCTAATAATTAACTCTAACTCCTTTTTAGCTGAAGTAATTCCTTATTCAGAACAGTTTCCTTCCAACCAATTCACTCATTTGTCATGCTAACTCCCCAGCTCTGTTCATCATTAACTTCAATAGCTTTTGCATGTTTACCTGGCTCGGGCTACTGTTTAGCATTTCATTTAAACCAGGGTAATTTGCTGCATCTATTTTACTAGATATGCATCATAACATCACGTGGGATACATCTGTACTAATGCCTTGCTTTAGAGTGGTTCCTCTAGTTCTATAGAAAGGCTGAAGCATAATCCTCATGTCAGGAGGAGGTGTCACCCACTGAACACAGGTACTTGATTCTGCTGAAAAATGATAGCTGCTGCTAAATGTTGGATGATTGAATCAGCAGACAATGGGCAATGCATCCCCTGCTTGCACAGCCTTATGTTACAGCCAGCCTTAAAGGCAATGCAAGAGTGAGGTCTGCATGAGATGCAAAAACCCAAATAACTGACATCTCCCAAGAACCTTTTCACAGTGGAGTTCTTTGGGGGGAGTTTTTTTTGGAAATATTTAAGGTTTCTGTAAAACTGTATTAAGAAAAGCAGAAGAAAAAAAAAAATATGAAACCAAATAATCTTTCCAAAAGTGTGGAATATTGCCCATGAGATCTCTTGTCTGGGAGAAAAGACTGGTTTGAGGATTTACTTAAAATACAAGATTTTCACATCTTGGGGAAAAAAAAATAATACAATCCCACGTCTTTAATCACTGCAGTTAGTCTGAGATGATAAATTCCAAAGATTCAAAAAGCAGAACATCATTAAAAGAAAAAAGATCACACTTCCAATTCCCATTTGTAGCATTACTAATTTTTGCAGTTCAAACTGCCAAGGCTATAAATGCAAGGTGATGGATAACAGTAAATGACAGAGCACGTCCCATTAATACTGCTGTGCTACAACAGCCCAAGATGAAAAGAGCAACCAAGCAAGGACAGAGATTGTCTTGAACCTGACAAGCATCTCTCACCACCATCAGGGAGCACAGCTGTTTGCACAATCCTTATTTTACTCTGAATTTCCCTGTAACCTCCATCTACTGTTTACAAAGACATGTAACAGCAACAGGACAGGGAAGATGGCTTTAGGTGGAAAGAGGGTAGATTTAGATTGG
>VYZU01066373.1:15241-27012 GCA_013401355.1 Ceyx cyanopectus | reverse complement strand
TTGTTCCAAGAGCTGAAGCAGCTGGCTTCATTTTGCAGAGGAGACCACACTTGCCCCTCTCAGACCCACTGTCAGGATTTCCCTTTCCACAACTCAAGTCCTTCCTTGCCCAGGAAGAAAGCACAGGTACAGGTTAGAGCTGCTGAGCATGTCCCACACTGGATCTGAGGGGAGTGAGGGAAAATGAGCCTGGTCCCAGCACTCTCCTGTGTCAGAGCAGATCTTCAGTAGTGACTGACAGTGCTGCAGGCACTTTAACCAACTGCTGCCCTCATTTAATGCCAAGTTTGCCCAAATCTTTTGCTTCTGCCAATCAAACTTCAAGTATGCCTTCCAAAGTTTGTCTTGGAGTAAAATCCATCTTTTTTGCCACACTGATTCGGAAAGCCACCCGACAGAGCTCTCCTGATCAGCAGGAGGGGAAAAAGATATTTCCTGGAATAAAGCTCTTCATTAAAGGACTTTCCCTACCAGGGAAGCACAGTGTGGTTGTTAGAGCATGTAATTAGAAGTCAAAGGACTAAAGCTTAAATAAAATAGCTGTGTGACTGAATTATTAACTTCCTTAGCTATTAATTCGCAATATATACCAACTCATCTCCATCATAGTTGAGAGGCTTAATCAGTGAACACACCTGAAGCACTATAAAATGTTGAAAAGCTGAATCCTTGGCTTTGTGGAGGTGACCATTTCAGTAAACACTTAGAACTGAACCAGGAAGCTGGTAGTTTTGGAGCTAAAAAGCACCTGCAGTAGGACTTTAACACTTTCCTCTCTCCAGACCTGGAATAAGTTAGCTGGAAGCACAGGTAAGAGTAAGTTGTGCTTTATTAATGAACATTATGACTAATTTAATTACATTTTTACCAGTCCTAAGTGTATATTGCTATCATGAGATAAAATTTATGACCACTTGGGTCCAGGATCCTTTTCCTAAAGCAGAGAAAAGAATTTTCAGCTTCTACTGAAAGCCTTACTTGCTTGTCAAAAAAGCACAGAGTTATATTGTCCTTCTATCCCAAACAGCTCATGCACTGGAAGAAGCTGGTGAGGAGAATTGTATGGCCAATGAAGGCACAGATTTGATAGTGCATTTTAGGCAGCCTCCTCAAGAAATAGTGAACTTGATGATGTAGTGGTGCAGCAGGAGCCCAGTGTGTTCCCTGTGCCACAAGAACACAGCCCAGCCTCAGGGAGCTCACACAGAGACAGTGTTCTGCACTTGGAGAGATGCCCTGTTGCCATCCAAACAATTCAAACCTCCCAACGTGCTTCAGCTACTCTGTGTCCAGATGCAAAAATCTATACCCTGCTCTCCATACTTAATAATATAAAAATCATAAAGCCAAACTCACAGGTGAGAAAATACATTTTTGCCCTTACATCATTTTGCCCTTAACTCCCAACTTGGCTTCTAGACATTTTCCAGAGCTGTACTTATCTCTTGACATTTCTCTGTTTGCCTTTACCTTTTGTTGGGATGCTTTTCAGGTCTCTTGCTCTTCAAAACAAATTCTAAGAAGACAGTAAATGCTTTTTTGAGGAAGAAACTGGATCTGTAAGAAAGGGGGAACCACGCACGAGATGCTCAGGGCTACAGGAGCACTGCAAAATGCTAAAGGTTGGGAAGAAAGAACAAAAGATCATCTTTTCATCACAAGCACGAGAAACCAGAACCTTTATGATGGAATTCCTGAAAATACTAAGCAAAATAAGGACAAGTAAACAATGCCAGGAGCTTGGGGATACTGAGGCAGGGGAGCAGGGGGAGAAGAGCTGAGCAGGTTACTGAGTAGAATTTGCATCTGACAGGAACATCACAGATTTCAAAAGAAACTCGTGTGGACTAGAGAAAATGGACTGTAAATAAATCAGAAAACACTTGATTTCTTGAGTTCAAAGTCTATGTCACAGGCAAATAGGAATGAAGGTCTAATTATTACAAAAGCCAGCAAAAACCAAAGAGAAAAGAGAAAAGTACACACTGTCTGCAACTCCAGAGTCAAAACAAGTACCTGCAGGTTGGAGCAGGTGTCAGCTATTGCAGAGGCGTAGATGTACTTGCAACTTGAAACAGAAAATTTGCTAAAATTAGAGGCATCATCTGTTGCCCTAATTGCAACATGCACATAAATCTTAGTTGGAGGGGAAAGTGCTGATTTCATCTTTTCCACACACAGAACCTTACTTCTGAGTTCAAATAAACTGCAATAAAAGAATCTGCAGCATCTTCAGCTGGATTCAGCCCCATCATCTCCGAGTGCTGTTATGTTTCCTTTCCATCCTAATATTGTTATTTGCAGACATAAAAAGAGTGTTGTGTACACTATTGCATTTGCACTGTAGCTGAGGGTAACAATAGCATTCTTTGCTAAGATTACACCATGTCTCACTCCTAAAGATATCGACTAACCTTGCACAAAAATATTCGTGGAAAGAGCCCATCACTGACATTTATTTAAATAAAAAAAAGGTGTTTTTTTTTTAAATAAAAAAATATTTTAAATAAAAAAACCCTTTTTTTAATTCAATTATCTGTTTTGGCATTTATCATGTAATCCCTTGGTTTAACCAAGAACTTAAGGGACTCCAAACACAAGAGAGCTGCTCTGTCACAGGCAAAGGGCCACGGCTCCAAGTCCTTAAAGCCAAGACACTTTTGTCCAAACCCTGGCCTGATGTGTGCCAAACAGAAAGCAGCTCTCACATAACCTGCAGGAAAGGGCCCAACACCACATTCTGTGTCAGGTGTGGAAGAAAGAATGACAGGGAAAGTAGATCAGGGACAGAAGAAGAATGTTTGCTGACTGAAGGATCTGGTGATGGGCTCTGAACAAGCAATTGCCACTGTAGACAGAGATGCTGGAGTTACAACAGATATGAACACACCAGCCTGATGCTCTGTAGCTGTCAGAAATGAACAAAAATGTTAGAAATTATTCTGAAAGAATTAGAGAACAAACCCAAAAAACCATCATTATTATCTTGATTTCTGTGTTCAGGTCAGGTATCCCCTGAATGGAACTAGGAGGTTGTACTATGCATCCTCTTGACTCCCAGCCTTCAGCTATTGCTCAGCTCCCTCTCAGTCTCCTCCAGCTGAACTCCCCAGGGCTCTCAGCCTTCCTAGGCCCAGAGAAGCTCCAGCTAAACCTGTGGGCTGCTAGAAATGCACAACCACCAAGAAAATAATCAGAAAAGACCAACTATGGAGGGTAAAATAAATCAATTCATTAAAGTCTCCTAAGCATGAAGACAGGTTAGCAAGCTGAGGCCCTCACACTGCTGGAGGGTGGGAGAGTTCAGCAGCAGGAACTACACACTGCTGGGCACTTGATGAACCTGCCTGCCCTGGCTCTGCCCTGGCTCTGCCCAGGGTCTGGGCCAGGTGGCCCCACACAGCCAGCTCCATCATCTCTTGGGCCTCCTGCCAAGAGGGAAGCAGGATCTCTTCCCAGGGTGCCCGAGACAGAAGGGTGCTTCACAGCATGCTTCATTTTAAGCTCATGCTTCAATCCTATTCAATTTAACAGAGCTGAGGCACAGGCATCAATCCTGTCTTCACCTGGGGTCTCTAGGGTTGGAGGTCCTGTTATCACTACTCACATCAATATCTTGGCACAAGTGGCTTCACTTTTTGCCATCCTTTTCCCAGTTACAAAAGGCACACCCTGTGCAGTGGCCCATCAGTTCACTGAGGGCAGGCTGTGGTTTAATTACATCAAAGCTCTGCTGCCAAAGGTGATCCTTAGCACTGCAGGGGAGTTTGACAACCAATGACTCTTCTCACCTATGGGAAAGAAAACTTACACTTCTTATATTTACTAACAACAGTTTTGTTTTGCTGTTTCATTCTAAAGAGGAGATGCACGACTCCCAAGGGATTTTCTTTTAAAACATAAATTATTTACAGCTGCCAGTGAGTTTCAGGTAAGCTTTGATTTTAAAAGTTCACTGATCATGTTCCATACAGAAAATACAGAGCAAGAAAAAATAAGAACCTAAGGGAATTTTTGTGTTCAGTGATGCTAATGCCTAAGACTCTGGTCATGTTTTCTAGATGTAATAATATATCCTATAGCCTTTTGGACTAATCAAATGAAAGTAGGGGATTTGTGTTCCAGTGTGCCTTAAGAAGAGGGCTTAGAAGATTCCCAGAGTAATTTCATTTGACATTCAAAGCTATTTGATTGCAGTTTCTGAACATTTCTACCACATTTGTATTCAGCATGTGGCAATCTACATTTTGTGATGTTTTGAAGCTGACTAATACGTGGTATTGGTCTTTTCCTGCTTTTTATCCTGTTCCACAGTGCTGACTGCTTTCATATCACTAAGGCAAAAACATTGTCAGTACATTCAAAACTGTTAACATGAGAAAAGTCACAGCATACTGGGGACTATTATATAGTATTTGAGAACCTCAAATTTAAGGGGAAGAAATGGAAGCCTTACTGTATACTAATGATAAGCAATTTTTCACCACTGCAAATTTTGCTAGGACAGTGCAAAAGCTGCTGCTAATATATTTTCAGAGGACAAAATGCTGATGTAAATGCATTTGCAAGGCTGCATCATTCCAATGATTTTCTTTTTACTGATATGATACAGCATGGCTGGCATAAAGGCAACTTTAAACCTCTTTCTCCTCAGCTCTTTGTGCTCCTGCATCTCACTTTTCAATCACCTTCCTGGTCCTGTACACAAGTTACATTTGCTTTACTATTTGGCTGCAGAGAAAACTTTTCTCTTCAGCAGTTTCTGATGGCTAGGGGACTGCTCACATTTACAGCACGGTGACAGAGCAGGCACCAGCTGGTGTCTGACCCAGTGATGCACAGCTAGTCCAAAAAAACACAGAGCCAGCACCATGGAGCGTCTCAAACTTCCAATCATCACACCAGTTTTGACAGGACAGGGACTTTTTAGCTCTCTGGGCAAAGCACCATTTGTGGTTGAGTGGATGCTCCAGTTCACACACCAGCTATTTTTGCAGTCAGGATTTCCAGCCTGCCTTTCTTCTTACACTGCCCTACAAGTCACCTAGACAATAAAAGCCATTTTGCTCAAAATCTATACAGATATTTCATGTTAGATGCCTTCATCTTCTCACTGCTGTGAGCCCTTAATGTAATGGGAACTAAACTGGGACCTCTGCAAACACAGGGCAGAGCGCTGGGGTTGTCCTTGGCTGTGTAACACAGTTCTTGTGAGCAAGAACCATCCAGACCTGACTTGCTTTGCAACACAGATAAAAACCTTGGGCAAGAAGCTCTCCTCGTTCTTCTGGTAGGGAGGAAGGTAAGAGAAAGCTAAAAGATGAGGTGGTAACTGCTGGATCCTGCCTATTCACTGGTGCAGCTTTATGGTGGAGAGAGCTGGCAGCTGGATGGGATGCTGGAGTGGGACCAGTTTTGCTCTGAAGACTTGGGAAGGGCAGAGGCTGGTGTCTCACCTCACAGGCCCTAGCTAAGGGTGCTCTGTCATGCAAGCAAACAAACCAGCTTGTAATAAATGGTGTAAGTCAAAGCCTTTGTTACCACTACTGTACCCAACTATTGTCCTGAACCAAAAGCAATTAAAACAGGAATTCTACTCCAACAGCTGCATTGTGGTGATAGGTACACAGAGAACTCAGCCCTGCTTTCAGCAGCTGATCCATTTTTTAACACCTTGTTATAATTAGAACTGCATGATTTACAATGAATTATTTATTTAATTTCATCCTTTTTTTTTTCTTCTCTGTCAATGAATTGTTCACAGACAGCATGTTGAATTCTCAAATTCATTTTTAATTTAAATAATATCTTTCATGATTAACTCTAGGTCTGTAAGTCATTAATCATTTGCTAATACTCACAACTCAGAATTTGTCCAGTGGCACCCTATTTGATGAGGCTCAAAAGACATATGGATCTTCTACTGCCCCTTTGGAACAATAGGCATAGTTTAATATCATGTACACCCTGTAGATTTTCCTGTTACATATATGGTTTTAGACTGTCTTACAGTCAACATCTGAATTTAAAAAAAACAAACAACAACTCCTGATGCTAAGCTCTGCAGTTCAAACCCTCATGTGATTTTGAAACTTAAATTAAGAAATCATGATCAGAAAAAATACTTCTAGATATTTAGAAAATTAATTCTGGTAAGTCAAGACAAAATATTCTAAACATGCTAGAGAATGGAGAAGTCCAGTGACACTAGATATTTTCATGCCATTTTTCAAAGCAGATGTTTTTAGTGATTTGTTTTATGCAGTCCCACCCTCTAGCCAGCACAACAGACAATTCCTGACCTGCTGCTGGAAACACAGACACAAATATTTGCAAGCACAGATATTCACCCTAGTCATGGAGGATGTATGATGGCACCTGTCCGCTTGTGTACAACACCTTCTGACTCTGATCCCAGCAACAGCCCTGCCTGGCAAAAGCCTGCCACCATAAGAAGGATGCCTTAGTAATCAGAATCATTTCTTGGTGACAGTCTCCTGCTCTGCAGCAACGTGCTGCTTGCAAATAGGACCAATTGCCAGGCTGTGAGGGTGCAGCACAGCACCTGCCAGGATGCACAGACCTGAGCACTCCCCTCCTCTCCCCTCTCCAGCACCCAGCTGACAGCCACAGCACCCACCTTCTACGGCTGGTAGCACACAACTCTCCTTGCCTTACCCAGGGCAGTCGGTTTTAAGCCTCGGGCTATTTTTAATCTCCTGGATGTTTTTAAGCCTTGAGAAGGGTGCTCTGTGAAGCTCCCATTTTAGTCAGCAGGGGAGAAGGCAGATGATATAATAAGTGCACAGTCAATTGCACATAGGATGACTTGTAAACTTGCTTGTGAATTCTGCCACAAATTATTAACAAGCAGCTGGAACGTTCTTACTGAGAAAAAACCCAAACCCTGTTTCCATGCTAGTTCAGGATAGACAGGGATTATTCCTACAGATGTATTTTCAGTCTGTTCCTATGGAAACATGATGTATGTGATCACACTCTCTATGTTCCTCAAGAACTTTTGACGCCATGGGCTAATGTCAGCTATCTCCCCTAGCAGAGAGGAGTGCCTGGAGAAGTGATGTCCTCCAGCTTGGGCAGGGCATGGGGGCATCCAAAGCATCCTGCAGCTGCCCCTGCAGGAGGAGCTCAGCCTGTATTAGATACCAGAGAGTCTACTGAGGCAGGGAAGAAGGTGAGGAAAGAAAATTTCATATACCCAGTTGTGAGCAAAATGTCATTGGGAGCTCACAGAACATGAAACAAATCCACGGGAAACAAGACTTTGTTGGTCCAGGTGCTCTGGGAAGTTCTTATCTGAAAAGTACAAGATATTCCACTGCCCCAGAATTAGTCTGAACCTTGAACAGGAAAGATAACTGTAAGACTGTCCTTTTCATTAAGGCATGAAATCAGGGAAGTTTAAGCCTGTTCCTGCCTTTGACATATTAAAATACTTGACCCTTGAACCTGCAAGTGCAAGTGTAGAGACTTGACCAGCAAAGCACACAGGAATCCAAGGCCTCACTGGCCTCTATGTCTTCCTCACTCAGCCCATCAATTTCAGTTGTTCTTTCCCCACCCAGCCCTTATCTTTCCAATCTCACAAGGGTAAGCAGTTAAACCAGTCCCACTTGGAAGAACGTGCAGCTTGGACAGTTTCCCCCCTTCTCATAATGGAGAAATATGGGACAGCAGTGGTGCAAGAGAGTCTCTCGCAGTAACCCCTTCCCATCTCCTGGCCACATACCAGAGCCAGAAAGGTGGCAAACTTGGGGGAAAAAAAACCAAAAAACAAAACCCAACTTCAGATGAATGCTGCCCCTTCAAGTGGGTCACAAGAAGCATGTCCCACTGGGAAATCCAGAGAGCACTCTTCCATTCATTCCCCTCTCCCATCCCACTTTTCTCAGTAGCTCAGTAGAGAAGTGATGCCAAGAGTCTACCTTCTGCCTGCGTGCTCTTCCACAGCTTGAAAGTCAACCCTGGCCACAGTCCTGAAAAGCCAGGCAGACTCCTGAAGGGCTGGAGCAGCCAGGTGGTTCCCATCTGCCATCCAAACCTCCTCCAAGGTGTTGGATATTCAAATGCTGGCTCTTTAATCCTGTCCAAACAGAAGTCATTTCCAGGAGCCCAATTCCTTGGTGCCATTCACATACCCACCTGTACTTGCCCATCACCCCTGGGGATTTTCTCCCTCCACTCTGCCCACGCCCATAAGCAGCTGCTCTCCCTTCTGCCCTGCCACAGCCCCTGGGGTGGATGGGCAGGGATCCCATACATTGTGCTGCACATCACACCCACAGCAGGGGCTGTGCACACCTAACAGGACCAGCCTCACACTCGCCTCTTCCCTCCCTGGACTGCACCAAATACCATCAGAGGCTCTGAATGGCAACCAAGCCAAAGGTCTGCAGCAACCCAAGCAAGGCTGTTCCTAAGCACTGACTCCATCTGCTCTGCTAGTCACAATCTTTCACCCCACAAGCATCTGAAATGACCCATAAAGAACATCAGCAACTCAACCAAAACTAGAAACCCCTGGAAGTTCAACTGGGAGCTACTTTCAGTTTCAGCAGCTTTTATTATAGATGTGCTGTTACTACAGTGATGCTCAGCAAAAGCAAGTGCTTGCTATTTTTTTTTCCCCAGTATTGTCCCACTAATAAGAGATGTTAAGATTCTCCACACAAGAGCAGGAGCAGCAATAATGAGGAACTTTCTTCAGCACTGCATTTAATGTGGAAGTGCTGAGATGAGTACGTAAGCTCTTCTGGCCACTCCAGGAGTTGCTATCTTACTCTGTGGGTGTGTACACACGTCTGTCTTCTTCCATGTGTGGGTCTCACACCTGCAGCTGATAATCATATGCAGTTTCAAATGAGTTGAGAGAATCAGAATTACCTTCCCAAGGCAGGAGAATGCCTTTGACAGACTCTTGTGCGTGCAGTTGCGAGCCGCTGCGATTACCCCGGTGAGCTCGCAGGCAGATGGCGAACGCGGCAGCGCCTTCAATCAGTCAGCAGGGTGCTGCAGGAAGGCTCTTGCCAACGTGTGCTACAGGATGCTTCAACACACAAATCTGAACGCTGGCAGCCAAGGCAGGGCTGCAGTCATTAGTAGTGAGCTCTGAATAACGAGCACGTTCCCTCTCCACCGGCCTTCCCGCCTCTCTGTACCCACCGACTGACCCCTGGACGTGCTCGGCTCCAGGGACCTGGAGAGAGCCAAATGCCCCAGTCCTGCAGAGCTTTTCTCGTGGCAAAGGAGGGAAGGGGAGGGGGAAAGGAAAGCTTTGGGAAGATAAGGCTTGAAAACTAAAAAGTAATAGGCTAAATATCCAGCTGCCTTAAAGCAGAGGGGTTATCTCTGTTCTTTTTTTTAATCCACCTGGCTCTTGACTAGGGGATTGGGGAATAGCTCTTTGCACAAGAAATCTCTTCCTGGGGAGCTGTGGAATAATTTGAGAGGCTGTAAAGGAGAGGGTGCCTCTGAATAGCGTTATTAAGCTAATGCCAGAGTCCTACTGCAGTGACAGAAGCAGACAGAAGAGTTAGCTATGTTCTCTTGCTCCCATTTCAAACAGAAGTTAAGCTGCTGGGGGTTTTTATTATGTTGTTTGCTATGCAGGATGTGTTTTTACAGTTCTGCAGTCCTTCTCCAGGCAGTCGGTGCTGGAAAAGCCCAGTGTGGCTCTTCAGGTGCTGCTGTGGAGCAGCCAGCTGCCACGCTGCTGATTCTGGCTGCTGTAGAATGAGCATTTCACAGTATTTCTGCAGCAAAGTCTGTAAGGGTGAAGTGATTCCAGCAGCTGGCCATAAGGAACTCTCCTTCCACAAACCACTTGCTCTCTGCACCCCAAATCATTTGCATTAAAGTACTAAAAAGTTCCTATATACTGCAAAGGTGAAACAATTCCTGCTGTTTGGTAGTTGTTAGGGTTTATTTTTACCCAACAAGAGAGATTTTTAGTGATCTGATACACAAAAGTAAGTCTAAGATTAATAAAGCAGGTGTCACATGCTACCTCCCTGCTCCTGGCTGGGAATGCTGCTGGTGTGAACAGAATCAGGGTCACTGCCCCAGCATGACTTGAGAGTAAAGACACATCTATTTTTTGTCATGCAGGGTGTCTCAGCTGCATGCAAGACATGGCACATGAAGTGTAGATTAAAGTCCAGCTTTTCTCCTTTGGGCTAAGATGATAAGAAAATCAGAAGTTATGCTTGTTGTCTATTTAGCAATAAGACCAAACATGCAGCTTTTGATGCAGAGGAGCTAAATCTACCATCAACTGTTCTCACTGCCTTGACTGGGTGTCTGCAAAGGCCACGGGGGAATAGAGCAACAACTCCTCTTGCTCCGTGAATGGTAATAAAGAGCCTCATCACCCCTGCCAATATTGTTTTTTGATCAGTCCAGGCAATATATTTTACATGTAAATGTCTCTTCTGTTGCAAATATATACTGTAAGTAATAAGCACCTGCTTTCTTATCATCCAGATCTCAAGACTATTGCCACTTCTGTTTTATGGCTGATAAATTAGATGAGATTCATGCTGTCCCTTATCTCATTAAATTTATCAGTATAAAACTAAGGTATCTTATGTCTTCTTCATGATCATGGAAGTGTGACAGTGAGGTTAAAAGTCAAGAGGTTAAAAAAGAAATTAAAAATGTATTAATGTTAGCACTATTTAGTACCTTGAAAAAGACACCTGCAGCTTGGCCTCAATGACTCACTTATGTGCTGAATATATATATTCCTATTTTTACATCCTATAGATGTAGATCCTCTGCAAACCAGTCCCAGCTGTTGATACACCTCTCACCAGTCTTACACTGCAGAACAGACTCCAGTTGGACCAAGGGAAGCCCAGAACTGGGCTGTTTCCACTCTCAGTACAGCAAATACCTTCACACATACCCAGATAACACCCCCTCCCACCCGAGTTCATACAATATTGGTTCAGGACCCACTACATTCTGCAAATGAGGGGTTTATCATTACTAGTTTTGAAGCACTGTTAATGATAAAAATAATATCTATAGCACTTTATATTTTCCGAGTGCTTCCAGTTAATTAGTTAATAAATTAATTGATCCTTAACAATCTAAAGTAGGTTGTTATTTAAATAATAATTTTGAAGTGGATAACCCAAGGTAGGCAGAGGCTAAGGACCTTGCCTATGATATTACAACAGAGGAAATAACAGTCAAGATGAACCCAAATTAAGTGCTGAGTATTAGAAGATGAACATGTACCAACAAATGAGGTGGATATTCTTTTTGGGGAGCTATATTCCATGTGTTAGGGGAAACAAAAATAACACAATGATATCTTAAACCCCAACTTACAGCTGTAAATTAAGTTCCTACTGAATTTGACTTGAATAATGGAGGCAGAAATCTTCACTGAATAGCACGACAAGCCACAAAAGAAATCTGAAGAAGTCAGTCAGGGCTGATTTGTTCTACACCTGAAACTATGATTTAAAACATCCACAGGCAGACAGAGACAAGGTAAGGGTGCTTTAGAGCAGCTGAGAAAAAACAAGAAGCTTTCAAGTCTGCAGGCCAAAAGGATTTCAGGTCATATACAGTTACACTGGGGTAACATTTAATGCAATTTAATAAGAGCAAGTGTAAGGTGCTGCATCTGGGACACAACAACTCCATGTATCAGTACAGGCTGGGGGCTGATGTACTAGAGAGCAGCTCTGGAGAAAGAGACCTGGGGGTCCTGGTGGACAGGGGGATGACCATGAGCC
>VYZU01066373.1:0-15091 GCA_013401355.1 Ceyx cyanopectus | reverse complement strand
TGCCCAGGGGGGTTGTGGAGTCTCCTTCTCTGGAGACACTTAAGACCCGCCTGGATCTGTTCCTGAGAGACTTGGTCTAAGTGATCCTGCTCAGGCAGGGGGGTTGGACTAGATGATCTTCTAGGTCCCTTCCAGCCCCTAATTTCTGTGATTCTGTGATTCTGTGAACATGTTTCCTCACAGGGAAATAATCCCATGGCACGTGAGAAGACAAAAATACTGCTTTAGCAGGAACAGGGGCTAAGTCCTAAGATTTTCACATGCAAACAATTATAACACTACATCTACTACATCACTCATTCAGATAAAGGTGAGGATAAACCCTTCATTTTTAATTAAGAACAAAAAGCACAGGATCCTCAGGCACAGTGGGAACCCCCCTCTCAGTGCTGCTTCCAGGGCCATCAGCTGCTCCTCAGCCCTTCTAATTCTGCCCAAGTCAGCTCATTATCCGATTGCACCTTTGCAGCTGAAAAGAGCTTTGTGGACATACACAAATATCTGTTTGAGTTCATCCAGAACTAATGAGAAGCACTGCAGATGAACAATGAACAATTTGGGGAAATTTCCATGTCAGGTATTTCCACTCTGTGTGTCACTAACTCCAGTCTCTGTGGATTTGGATGCTTTGCATCAAGAAACAACAGTAAAAGTTGTCATCTGTTCCTCCTTGCATTGCTAGGAAAAGTGTATTTTTATTTCAGCCTAGGTTCAGTAGTTGTAAGGAATATCATCAAGGTCCAATTTGCAGACAAAGAAGAAAAATAAGGAAAATTTTAAAAGATGGGCAAAGTACTAAAGAACTGAGGTGGCCTTCAATATATTTCTTCACAGGTGACAGAACTGTACCATTTCTTGGAAGTTGCAGCAGCAGGAGAGGGGCTGACCTGACCTACTGGTTGTACCAACACCATTAGTGGCTAAATGGCTCTTCCAGGTGAGTTACCCATCTAATAGGAAACCCCAGTAAAACCAGTTGATGTTAGGCTGCCTGAACTGTTAAACCATGATAAGAAGTTCATATGAGGAACTGAATTTGAAGCAAATTCTCTGCAGAAAAGCTAGTTGAAAAACTTAGAAAGAGAACATGATGTTTGAACCAATCACCTCCAATTTGATCCCATAAAACAGCACAACTTAACAGAGGCATTTCCCTGCTTTTGGATACCTCTGTTTTGAAAAGTGTAATTTTAGGCATGGTTAAGAAGATAAATCAGCACATTCTTTCCTGTAGTTTAAACTACAGCAGTGAAATTGCAGTGAAGTTAATGGCTTCTGAAGTAGCTGCTACATTAAGAGATTCCCTCTTCTTGCAGTTTTCAAGGTAAAAAGAATGGAGGGGGATGGAATTCAGCAAATCTATTCTAGGCAATGGGATTTTTACCTGTGCAGTGATAAAATTTGGTCCAGCATCTCATTTTGCTACCCCCAGTTAATGAATTCTCTGCAGGCAGCTCCTGTGGTGGCCACGGTGGAGCTGAGTCCCCTGTTTAGCATATTTCCCATTGCCATCTCCAGGAAAAGGTCACTGACACACAGAAATGTTAGATTCCAGCTAGACAGTCACCTCTCAACACATGACTCATTCTTGTTACTATGCAAATGTCATCCTTTACCTGAAGGCTAATTCCTGCCTCTTAATATTTAAATCCCATCTAGTTTTTATCAATTCCTAAACACTGCCACATCTTTGAAATTTTAAGGATATATTGAGGGACAAAAAGTGTCACTCTTTTTCCCTCCCCTTGTCCAATATTTTTTTTACTTTTTACCAAATCAAAATGTTGTGTAATGTAAGGAAATCTGTATTTTCCTCCAACAACTTCTTCACATGCTTCTCTCTTCACAAGAGATGCTTCTGTCTGCTTGGAGTTCACAGCTCAAAACCTCTTCTTCAAGACTGACACTGTCCTCCGAGAAGTGAGACAAGGTCCATTTCCTCCAAATCAGCTCAATTAGTGCTTATACCAAACTTAAAGCAGAGTGCAAATTTGCTTTGATAGCCACACAGACTCCACTGGCCTTTCAACCACACTGGTCCAACTTGTAAAAGCAGAGTCTGCAGTGAAGATGCAGCATTTCAGTCTGACTACAAACAAGATGGAGAGCTCTGCAAACCCTTTTGCACCATGGCAGCCTCTCCTGCTTCCCTGTGGGCCAGCTTGCTGAGGAGCTGAGAGCAATTCCCAGGCTGCCTTCCCATGTGGTTTTCCAACCCCCAGTCAGGAGATCAGAACTGGTAAACACCTTCCAAGTCATGGCCCCAGTAGCAGGAACACAGTTATGCAGTCTTTACGTTCAGCAGAATCCAGCTCTGTCTGAATTCAATTTACAAGCCAGTTTTCATGTAGCACCTGTGGAATTTCTGAGGTGCATTTACATACCATTATTGGCTTTTACTTCAGGCAAGAGAAGGAAATGAAAAGTGCAAGTCATTGCCACGACTCAGAGGTACAGAAAAGGAGAAATTGAGCCATAGCTTAATTACCCGAAAGAGACAAGAAGGACTAAATAAACTAATGCTAGAAACACTAGGAAACATGAACACTTCCTCATAAAATGATTTACTGAACAGTAAACAATGGAAAATCATAATATTTACTTTGGCATTCTACACACTTCATCTATTATTTTTAAAGATAGCCACTTCATTTATTATTTTTAAGGCAAAACTAACTATGATACACTGATAACAAATGGAATTTGTTCCTAATTACAGAATCATAAAATTGTTTAGGTTGGAAATGACCTTTAAGGTCATCAAGGCCAACCACTAACACAGCACTGCCAGGTCACCACTAAACCATGTTCTCAGCTATAAGAACCTTTTAAACAGGAACATCTCACCTGGATGTGACTAAATGTTTGCTTTCCTCTTGCTTCTGACTAAAATACCTTGGCAGCACAGAGAAAGTAAGGAAGGCTTCTTGGCTTTCCTTTTTTTTGGAGAATTTTACATTTAGCAGCCATATTTACTTGGGTTAAAAAAACAGGAAAACCTCCTATTAGTTATGCAGGAACATAAACTCATTTAGCTGCTCTATGTTTTTTTATCAGCTTCTATGCTCCTTCTGCATCAGAGACATCAGAGCTGCAGGGCAGCTGGAAAAAGGAATCAAACAGTGGATAAGAAGAGCTGAGTGAGACCTGGATGCTAGAATAACCCAGACATACAAACTGGGGGGTGGGGGTGTGGAATGTGACATTTAAAAATAGACCAAAACTATTAAGCAGGTCTCTAAAAGTCTGGAAAGGAAGAGAGTCAGAACAACCCACCAAGTTATCCTGACAGCACTGTGATACCTGTGTCTCAGATGCAGGGAACAGAGGAGTGTATTTAAAATGTGCCATATAATTCACAGAGATACTAAGCTAGCCCATCTGGGAATGGGGTGGACATCTCTGGACTTAATTCATGTCCCATTTTGATAGGCTGTTTAGAAATAAACATCTTACAGCTGACCCCAGATGCTTCACCTATTTAAACCAAGCTGGTTTGCAAACTCCCATCCTAAATCTGTTTTTCTTTTGCAAAGGCAAACACAGATGGTGCAAAGTGCAAGGGAGAGCCAGGCCAGCCCCACAGGGAGCTCTAGATCAGGCCCACCCAGCAGTAAGGCTGGTGCTCCCCCAGCTCTGCATCTCCCAGGAATCCCCAAGTGCTGCCAAAACCCGAAGAACGGAGACAGTACAGCCCCAGTAACACCCCAGTACAACTCCTACAGGCACAAGATGCAGCAAGGAAAATCCTGATGAGATAAGGAGAAATTTTTTTGCAGTGGACCAGCACTGAAACTGGAGCACAGAAAGGTTGAGCAATACCCATCCTTGGAGGTTTTTAATATTTGATTAGACACAAATCCATGTAAGCTGGGTTAGCTCTGAAGTTGGGCCCCCTTTGAGCAGGGGTTTGGACCAGAGAACCTAGAGCTCCCTTCAACCTAAATTATTCAGTACTACTAAATGGCACTGATGGACTGATGATACCTTCACAGCACTGGGAGAAGACAGGCAAATAGGAATTGCAAAACCTGGAAATCTCTGGATATCAAGCCTGCTCTTGCAGGCCCAACAACCACATGAAAGGATCTCACATCAGCCTTTCTCAGCAAGGGCTGTTCCACAGGCAGCCCACCTCCTCTGCTTTCCCCAAGCACTTACCCCATGAACTTCCAACTCATTGGTAGCTTGCCTCCCATGGCAGCATTCCCACAGATCTGAAACGAGGACATCTCTTCCACCTTGCCACACTTTCTCCCCACACCTCTGGGAACTTTGCAAACCTTCCCCACTACTGAATTTCCACATTGAAACCTCTGCTCCAAACACCTGAGAGGAAGGGCAGAAGCACCAAGCAGTCTTGACAGGTCTTGAAATCCTGCCCATCATTTTTATCTGCTGTAACAGGCATTACACAGCTGACCCCATTGGAGGCACTGAGAATAATGAAGATCCACAAAATGCATCTGCTGCAATCTACTGAGGACAAATCCTGTCCCCAGTGAGAATCAGTGACCACATTACTGGAGACAGAACCAGACCCTACACGTCAGCACCACCCATCCATATTCTAAATAAGTTGTACAAGGAAACATTATTAGTTTCTAATCTTGGTTCATCGACACCTAAATGAGCCTCATCACCATAGCAACAGATGGCTTCACAATCTTTAATGCCTTTATTATCACAAGTCCTCTGAGAAAGAGAGGAGGACAGCTGTCCCTGTTTTACAGCAGAGTACCTGACATGCAGAGAGGCAAAGTGATCTGCCCCAGATCCTGCAAGGAATCCACAGGGGACAGAATGTCAGGACACCAGGTCTCCCAAGCACTCTACCAGTGCCCCAGACTCCTACCCCATCCTTACTTACAGAAGTACCTCCTACATCTGTGGCTGCATGGACATGGCCTCTGAAAACCAGGCTTTTACACACAGGTTCTGGCCTCCTGGAAGCCTGGACTTCACAGGCTGAGCCACATGATTTATTCTATGATTGATCTACTGAGGTGGTTGAACTACAGAGGAAACCCCAAGGGAAATGGCAAATACACTCTGTAAGGCAGAAAGCTGTGATGGCACTGGGCGAATCCCCCCAGTCCCTAAGCATTGCAAAAGGCTGCAGAGGGCCCCATTCTCTGCTTCCTTGCTGAACTATTTGGCAAGAATCTGGTTTGCTCTTTGTAGCACTCCAGGGAACCCGAACATCCAGTAATCACCACAACTAGCACCTGCCCAGTTCTTCCCTGTGAAGCAGTTACCTCAAATAAAGACAGCTCATAACTTGGAAGGAGCAGAACATGCCCCACACCTCTGCTTTCACATCTGTTCTGCTGCTCTGAGTGGCTGAGCCCAGAGGTTGTCCCTGCTGAGGCTGCATCAGACCACAGCAGATGTCCCAGGCTATGCAGAAAGCCATGGCCACCCTTCCTGGACCATCTAAAGCTGCAGGGTTTTATGAGGCTCTTTTCCTTTCCCACCATAAAACTCTGATTTCCAAATGTGGGATGTTCTGATCTGAGCTTCTGCATTAGGCTGTTCAGAAAAATGTGTCAGGACTGCTTCTGAAATCCATTCAACATCTCTCTGCCCTCAAAGTTCAGGTATTAGCTTGATTCTCCTTTATTTATAACAGTTTATAGGTAAAACAGCTTTACTATCTGCAATTTCTGTACTTTATGAGGGAAAAAATTGCAAGGCAAGATTCATTATCAATATAATCTTTTTGGTTTACAATTAGCATCAGAGCTGTACATAAACCATCTCAACCTTAAAATGTCTCTACTTATCACAGCAGTCTGCACTGTTTATATTTATGAGGCAATTTGTACAAATGCCTTTAGATTGATGAAATAATTGCTTTTATTTCATTTTTCTACTCCTGGTATGTTGTGCTCCTTTTCTCTTTATACTATTGGGGTTTTTTTCAGGAAATGGCTTGATTCATTTCTCAGGAAGAGCTGCTTTGAGAGAGGCAGATGGGAGCACCTACAAAGTAAAATATGGAAACTATCTCTACATGGCTTAAGTGTCCCCCTGGGTACTACTGAATATTATACATTTTAAAAGGCATGTTTTACTTCAGAAATAGAAGCAATTATTTTTAATTGTGGTTCTCAGCATGAACAACTTAGAAAAAGCATGTTTTTCTCCTCCTCAGACCTGTACATTAAAAACAGAAACACTCCAATACACACTAAAAAACAGGCCACAGTTGTCCTGGGAATACAGAGCAGCACTGCTAAGCACAACTGCATAAAGAAGATATGTTAAGTATGAAGTTGCCTTAGGTTTATTTTGGCTGTCTTAACTCTGATGAGATTAAAGTTGCAGAATCAAATGCAAATACAATCCCGTTTCACTACAATGAACCTTGGTGCTTTTTAAGCTACCAAAACATGTCAGCTGTCAGCTGGTTTTCAACATGAGCATTTCCTTAGTTATGCAGAAAAGGCTAGAATCCAGGACAGATGAAATCTAAAGATCTAAAGATGAAATAGAGAGCTGCACTACCTGAGAGATCTGATGCTATGCAGAGCTGTTACTGAGCTCCTGAATCCCACTCACCTGGGTGGACCCTGGCAGCCACCAAACAGGAATGGAGACAGCACAGAGGGGATCCTCATACTTTGGGTGGCTGTCTAGTTGCCTCCCTTTAGAGGCAAAGACACCTTCAGTGGGATGCCTGAGGTAATCCCTGGTAGAGGAGGCAGAATTGCTGGAGACATCACCAATACATCACCATACCCAGCAGAAGAAGGTAGGAGAGGGATGTAAAGCAGAGGAAGGACCTGGGCTCCAATCAGGTGTCCAAATGAACAAAACAAGTCTGCCATAATCAAAACACACAAGTGAAACCAAAGGAGTTAAGAAGATAGTTGGTAACTGCAGACGCAAAGTCCCACAGCCTTTGCTGCAGTGGGAGAGAACTTGCCAGTCTGCAGGTACAGAAATGTCCACAATGACACAAGGATGGCCATTTTCATACCTGCTGGCCAGGCTTAGCTCATGCTAAAGTTGGATATTAGGAAAAGTTTTTGTAGTGAGAGAGTGGTCAGACACTGGAAAAGGCTGCCCAGGGAGGTGGTGGAATCACCATCCCTGGAGGTGTTTAAGAACCATGCAGAAGTGGGAGTTCAGGACATGGTTTAGTGTTCCTGATAATATTCAGTAGACAGTTGGACTTGCTGATCTCGATGGTCGTTTCCAACTGAATGATGCTTTGCAGGAATCAATGCCCAGAGCAGAGCATGGCTGGAAAGGCACATTTCCAGCCTCTGCTAATGCCTCATAGAAAAATAAACTTCCCTTAGCCTGCTACTTGCACTTTGGCATAGTCTCACTACAAGACAGTGCAATTATTAGAACTGTTCTTATCAAATCTATTTTTCTTACATATTCTACCTTCCCAGAGATACAAAGGAGACTGGGCTAGAATTTAATGAACATTAATTTAAACACTGCCTGGTTAGAGGCAACCAATCATCTCCATTATCCTTAACTTAAAGAGGTGTTGGGAAATGGTATCAAAACAAAGTGCTTATTTGAAAGACCTTGCAATCTGTTTCCTACCCATATTTAGCACTATTTAATTAAGGAACACCACCACTGAAGAGCAGGTTTTCACCCCCTGACATTTTGTTCAACAGAAAATTGAAAACCTGAATGCCTGCCTGCACCGTTAAAACTCGATGTCAAGCACATTAGAGATTTGCACATGTAGGAAGCAACAAAAAATACAAAATATAACAGAATAGAATTGGAAGCCCTGGGAAGTGCCCTACTCCATGAAAATAGCACTGGCATCTTAACGAAGAGAAACAATGGTGCTGAACAGCAATAGTGTCTCAAGGGGTTGCCCTCAATTAGCAGAGGCTGCTATTGCAGGCAGGTATGTTTTGTGAAGGAACAGGCAATGGATTAATCCAAACATGTAAGAGGAGGAGACAGAGGCCATGACTGGCCTCCTGCCTGGAGGGGACTGGGAGAGAGCTCAGATTGGATGTGGCAGTGTGAGACAAGGGGCTTCTCCTTTTCGAGCAGACAAGGTGCTGTTGGGAGCAGAAGGAACATCATAGAAGGAATGATGCAGAGCATCTCAAAAGTCACCCAGGCACTGTGAGAAGAGCTCCCTGTGGTTTCAGTAAACTAGCTTGGGTCACTAGATGGTGATGAACAACACGTTGCCAGACTCACTGATCACTTCTGAGATCTCTATTAACACGTCTCGAGAGCCCCAACGTGAGCTGAAACATGGAGAGGACACTTTGGGACAAAGAAGAAATTTAGTTAACTCCATAGAAAAGCCTGTGCAGACAGAGGTTTCAGTTTTGCACTCACTAGTGCAAAATCCAGAGAACCTGTTGGATTCTGTGGCCTGGATTCAGGACAGTAAGTAGAGAAAACCTGGTCCAATTATTTATCTTGCTCCACACATCAAAAGGCCAACTTGGCAACTTCTGTCCAAAGCAAAACGGAGGTTCTTTCAGGTAACATTCCCCTCACACTTGTGCAAACACATGCACACAAGCAGCCCCCTGCTCTGTCATTAATAGTCACACTTGGCATCCTCCTGAGGAGGTGCTGTGGTAACAACTGAATGCTGGCCATACCCTGACTCTAGGTTACTGAGTGGGCTTGGCTGCAAAGCTAAGCCACAGCACTAATCCCTGCTCCCAGCAGATGGACACAGCTATTTCCAGTGGTTCTGTTCTGGACTGGGAAGCCCTTGGCTGAGAAAAGCAGCAGATTTCTAACTGGGCTTTACTGGTTGCTCTGCTCTGGCTGTCAGAAGGTTCTCTCTCTGCTGCTCTCCTTAAATCACCCACAGGGTACTCAGCAAATGCTCAGCCATCAAATTTTAAAAATTCTGCAGCCATCTATGAAGATTACAGGCGTATCAAAGGTATACTGGGAAGGTACTTCAGAGGAGAAACTTAATCCCAAGCACTAAACTAGTATTGAAGTAGGTAATAAAACACTGCTAACAATGTAACCTGCTTTCTTGGTATTCCATAGGCACTGCCATAACTGACTCCAGAGGGGAACTGAGAGATCCATAGAACTGAGCACACTGACAGTCAAATTAATACATGTATTTCAGCCTTACAGCTTCTGCTTAGCAAGTGATGAGGTAAAGATGCCTGCTTCTGCAGCTGCAGAGTGACTCCACTGCTGCCTTCAGCCCCAGCCAGCGTTTGCTGTTTGTCAGTACAGCAGACAGGGCAAAGGCAAGCAGGACTCAGCTACACACAGGAATAAACAGAGGCAAGTATCCACAACCTGCTCCTAGGAAAGGCAGGTATCAATAGTCTGGACATGCCCAAAAGGTGACAACAACACAGAGAGCACAAGTTTAATGTGCTCCCAAGGAGTGACTGGAGTGAACAGTATGGAATTTTGGCTCCCGTGACAAGTTTTGGGATAGCCCAGTTTCACCAGTGTTGGTTAGCTATCAGTCACTGTACTCTGGATAACCAGAATATTCCAGGAGTAATATTCCAGAGTTAGCTTTAACTGAAATAAACTGAGCAGTGCTGTAGCAGACTTTTTTCCTCTGGTGAGGACCTTGATTTGAACACAAGCAGCCCAGAGCTCAGACTGAGCTTCTCTGATTTGAAGGATCAGCACCAGCTCAGTACAGACTGTCCAGATGCTGCTGCATCAGAGCTCCTGGAAACAGCAGGCTTGAGATCTTAACAATCACTATCAGGAAATATTTATTAGATAGCAAAAAGCCTCCTTAGAAACAGATAAGGCAGCCTGATAGTTGAGAGACTACAGGACTAGGAGAGCTGACAGGAGAAGCTGTACTCCAAAGAATAAAACCTGGCAATGGCCTTGTTCATGAGACAAAAAGGCTTTTCCACCTCTAACATCTCCAGATGATGCACATGCCATTAGAAAAGATGAAACAATTCATAGCTAACAAGTCCCACTATTATTATTTTATATTTTGGACAATTACTTTTTATCCTACTGGACAAAGTGAGGTGTGTCTGAGGTACCCTGATAGCATGACTCATAGGGACTAAATTCTAACCAGCTCAGCTGCACTCCTTTAATGGCATAAACTCACACAACACTGATTTTTCCTTAACCTGCCAACATTTTTCACTGCTTCATTCACATTCTTCCTCTTTTTTCACTGTACTTACTCAACTGAAGGAAATATTGCTGCGTTACCTAAGTTTACCGAAGTTATTCCTCTCAGGAATTGCTGAGTTCTGAATAATAAGATCTTAGTGAGCTTTCAGCAAGAAAACAGAGAACAAATTGTTCATCTGAAGCAATATCAGAAGAGATTTCCTTACATTTGTCAGAAATGACTGTAAAGAAAGGTTTGTGAAGCACAGCACTGTCAGCCACAATCCGTCACTCTCCAACATGAAAGACTGAAAAAAAGAAGATGCTGATCTAGGACCCAAGGGACTGTTTGACATTTATTTCACAGAAAATCCAGCTGTTCTATAACTCAGGCCGACCACATCTTGGAGAAAGAAACGGGCAACAGCTGCTCAAAACTGTGCCCAGCCCAATATTCTGAAATAAAGAATGAAGAGATGCCAAGAACCCCATCTGCCTTTCTCGGCTAACGAGCCAAACATTGTTCTCTTTTCTGAATTCACACTTGGATGAGACTGCTAACTTTTTTCTGAAGGGTGAAGGCATGGTTTAATGCAGCACACAGCAAGTGCAAGTAGAAGGTTGAAATAAAAGTATTCCTCGAAAAAATGAGGAATATTTCACTTTCTCCTGTAGAAAAACATCATGAACAATACAAGTAGCTTCCAGAGCACTTAACTTCAGCCAAGAATCCCATGAAGAATAAACATAAAAAGAATATAAACAGATAGTTGTCTAAAACAAGGACTACACCCTGCAGGCACCATGGGCAGGGTTAGAGAAGACCAAAGAATCCAAATCCCAACCAGAAAAACGCCCCTACCTACAAATCTGAAATAAAGTTGGACTTGAGCATTGGCTCCCCCTCCTTCAGTTGTTTGTTGAAAGCATGGCAATGGATGTGCTCACTACCTTGACCTCTCTCTTCCCATATTAAACTGGCAGTTTCCCCATCAACTTCTCTGGGTTAGCCAACTTGGCACCTGAATGGCAACAGGTTTTCCAAAAGACACAGACAAATTAGGCTGGATAAAAGTGACATTAAATGAAGCCAGCATCAGTATTAACACTCCCTCGATAAGAAGCTGGACTGGTAAAGATGGTTTAGGACAAAGGCAACACCAATTTCAATTTGCCAGATCTGGACAGACTTGCCCTGGGACTATCAGCAGTTTCACATGAGGGTCTCATTTTCTTCTTAAGCCATTTTTTGGGTGGTTTTTAAGCTCTATCTATTAATACATAATAACAGCAAATAATTTACTAAAAGAAAATAAAAGAAAACATGAGTCTGCCTTAATATTGGCACATCAAAGGAGTATTTAGAGTTGGCTGGCACCATGGAATTCAATAGAACATTTCCTCATCCCCATCAGCAGAAGTCAGAGAAACAGCAGCAACAAAGAAATGTTTGCAGAACCTTCTGAGAGGCTTATTCATCTAAATGCTACAGTACTTCACTATAATAGCAATGATTATATATGGATTTAGCTCAATTAAGCATCACCTTGATAATCCTCTCTCTTTTGTTATCCAAATATCTTTGCATATGTTCATCAGGACAACTGAAGTTTACCCAGGAAGGCAAGTCAAGTTTCTAGTTTTACATTTTAAATGATTAATTTTGGCTCACTTAAAGCCTGGAACTAACTACTCTCCACTCACACTTGCTAATTCAAATGTACCTGCCTCGACTGCTCACACACTGCTACCAGCAGACATTGGCTGGGTTACTTGCCAGCCCCTTCCAGCTTTCATCTGAACGTTAAGCACAAAGTTATAAGCACTGTGTTAATATTTGGAATGTTACCACATCCCCACTCTGCCTCTTCTCCTCTGTACAAAGACACTTCAGTTGTGTCTTGGAATCTCTGACCTTTCCCTTGGCTCTGCTGGGAGCTGTCTCCAGTTGATCCACATCCTCCCTGAAGTGTGGTACTCCAGCTGCCAAACCACTCTATGGGTGAAGTAGCTTGGCAGTACCTGAGCAACTAATTATTCCACATTTATGCAGCCAAAAATATTTTTTTCTTTTGTTTTTGTGCCTCTACCATGTTCCCATTCACCCATTTTCTGCAAGACATAATTATCCTAGACTTGCATGATTAATTGCCTATATCTACAAGTATTGCCTTGCCTTGCAACTACTGCACAGCCTCTCCCTGTTTTTCAGATAGCAGCTACAACTTGTCATGCAGAATTCAGGTCTTCCCTTAAAATATTCTGGCAGTCCCTCCTGCATTACTGTCATCTGAGCCTTCAACAAATAGCTCTCTACCCCATCTTCTAGATGGCTGGTGAAAACACTGAGCAGTACTGGGTGTAAGTCAGCCCCAGTGTTTTGACTGCTGGTAAGTGACCGTGGCATTTTAGCAGAGCTTTAGCCTTGAATCATGTTTCTCAGCAAGGCTTGAGTTTAAATTACCAAATTAGTCAAGAAGTCTCCATTCTCTTCCTTATTAAAGGTTGAGATCTTACCCTTTCTCATTTATCCTGTGTCTGACACTGATTCAGGGAAAGCTGATGGAATATTGGTAACTTCTCAACATCACCTGTTGCTTACACAGGCTGCTCCCAGGAGAAGACAAACTCTCCCTGTGGCCATCCTATCACTGTTTTGTGTTGCTGTTTCTGTGCCTTGACAGCTGTGACACTGCCCCTTCCCATTCCTGCCATAAATGCATTCCATCCTTAATGGTCAGTGTTTCAGTGGGGTGAGACTGCTGTCCTGACCCCACACACAGGGTTTACAGGGTAAGCAGGGACAGCTACACCCCTGCTCCTCCAAACCCCCTGCTACCCAGCTAGCACAGGCAGGCTCACTCTGAGTCAGGGAAACCCCCCCTTTTTCATTCCAGGAGAACAGAATTCTGCCACATTCCAGTGCTTTGTAGTACATTTCAATCACTTTCCCTTTGCTCCAAAGCAGTTTCTTCAAACACACCATTGCTACTGGTCTCTCTTTGATCTCTTTGCACAGGACAGCAGCTCTGAAGTGAGCAGTCATTGCAGCCTCTTTTCCTACCTGCTCTTCAAATGGTGACACATCTGACTGTGAAAAAAATGTCTTTCGAGTCATTTGGTTGTCTTCTCCTTATGAACATTCACTGCTTTATAACTCCTTTGTTTTCAATATGCAATAAATTATCTCAGGTGGTTCCACAGACTGCAGCTGACCTAATGCCACTTAAACAACTTTGATTTTCCTGGCCTATTCTTAGAAAGTTTCTGTGAGATGCAACTCTTTGGAATACAAACTATGGAAAAAAACCTGCAGGTTCACACAGGCACACTGAATAGCATCTGTAAAAGGTAGGAAAGGAAGTAATCTTTAATTGTAAAAACAATGTTATGGTTAATTAAACAGAAAAAAATCCTTGCCATCCTCAATATAACTTTGACATTTAAATTCATCTTGTTTTAATGCGAAATAGGCCTTCCCCACAGGAGACCCAGGATGGCCAATTATAAAGAGAAAAAGAATGTCTTAACATTTTATGTGCTCATAAATCAGAAAGTTTGGTGCTGGTGTCAAACCCCTAAGAATCATGAAGCTTTCAGGCTGAGCACAGCATCCAGGAGTCTCAGACTTCGCCCAGATTGGCCCATAAGCCCATCATGCATCATTTGTATGGAAAATTTCCTCACATAAACCAAATCATCAGAAGAATATCCATTCTGCCAGTCTGCTTTGCATTTTAAATGCACCAAAACCAGCACCATTAGCAGACACAGGTAAAGAAGCCTGCATTCTGGGAAGTTTGACTCCAGGCTTTCCACAGCCATGCTCTCTACTGATTTTCCAGAGCTTTTCTCATCATGAGCTATTCACAGTGCCTTTGTCTTCTCCAACCAGCCACCTGCTCTCAGGAACCTAATGGGAACTCATTATTTTCACTACACTTGATCTTAGCCAAAAGGTCAAAAAGTGACAGAACAAGAGGTGATGTCTGTAAACTAAAAATGGGGAGTTTTGACTGGAGAGAAGAAAGAAATTTTTTACACTGAGGGGGGTGAGACCCTGTCCCAGGCTTCCCAGAGAGGTGGTAGAAGCTCCATCCCTGGAACTATTTCAGGTTGGACAAGGCTCTGAGCAACCTGCTCTAGTTGCAGATGTCCCTGCTCCCTGCAGGGGGTGGGACTAGATGGTCTTTAATGGTTCCTTCTGGCCCAAACCAGTCTATGGTTCCATGCTTCTTTTTGAAACCCGTATCTCTTCATAAAATTACCTTAAAATTGACAAATTGTAAAGTCACAAGTTGAGAAAAAATAACCTGTGGGAAAAAAGGCATAGCAGCAGACACAGCACAATCACACAACTGCGTTAGCTTTCAGGGGAGTTTTTGGAAGACAAAAAATTACAAGCACTGCCCTTATTTCACCAACCCTCAGCAAAACAGATGGACCAGGCTGAGCTATCATCATAGCTTCAATTCAGCAGCTTTGCTTAAGCTGCCTGTTTCCTACCAGCCTCATACTGCAGCTAGCACACTGATAAGCCCACAGTTACACTCAGCCCTCCCTTGCCTTTTCCTGCCTTTCAGATCCATCACAGAATATTCCCATTCCTGCACAGCCAGCTGGGCTCCCCTGCCAACCCTGGGCAGCAGCAGCAGCTCCAGCCCCTGTTAGCAATGTAGGCCAACCTTGGGTTTCAGCTGCTGATAAAACACCCCAGACCAGTCAGCAAGGCAGAGCAGGGGCTCTCAGGGTGCTGACAGCAGCTGCCTGCCTCAAGCTGTTGGGACTGTCACTAAGGTACAGTGAGANCTCCGAAGTTTCTGGAACCCGATGCCCGCCAGACAAACACACAGACATACCCGGCGAATACACACTTCTTCATAGGGGCCACATTAACAACGATTGCCTGAATCCAATTCATCAGGGAACAAAACTGAACCTTTCACAAAACTGATCCTTTCAACAAACAGACACAAATCCCTTTATATCACAATCCCCCCTTTTTCTC
>VYZU01066370.1:12139-22711 GCA_013401355.1 Ceyx cyanopectus | reverse complement strand
AGTTTGAGTGCATTCTTCATATTGCAGCATACACTTGCTGTGCATTTTATGTCCTCCTTCCTCTTCCATCCCTACCCAGACAGCACTAGGAGTAGAAAAAAATAAGTCTCCAGCTCTCCTGTCTGTGTTTAGAACAGAAGTATCTTACCTTTCAAATGTGGTGTTGTGCTAAATATGAGTCACCAAATGGAATAATTTAGTGTTGCTTTGTGCATTTCTTGACACACACTTCAGCAGAAGCAGAAAATTTAAAAATTGCTGTTGTATTTTCCCGATTTATCTTAAGCAGTGCTAATAATTACAGCAGCAAGAAAAACACTGCATGTTTTACATTGGAATATAAATATTATTATGTATTAAATTATTATTATTAAAAATAAATAAAGCAAATGCCTGTATTTCCTTCTTCTCTTTGATGCTTTTCAGATTCTGCACTGTTGACCACACTTTCTGCAGTAGCATCTTCACTGTTAACTCCTGTATTTTCCTCTCCCAGTTTCTCTTCCTACTCCCTCACTGTTTCAGTGTAGCATCATAAAACAAACAAACGCCCCACCTACTCCTATGAAAGAGGAGAGAGGAGTAATAACACAATAAGCCTAAAGATGTGATAAGAAGCTGGAAGACAGTGTTTTTGTTTCTGGATGAGCAGTGCAGTTAAGGATAATCTTCAGAATTGTTGCTGAGTTAAAGACTTGATGTCCTGGAAATTTCTCAAGAATGCCATTTCTTAGATCTATTTCATTTTAAGCTATTACTGATCTTTGAAGCAACAAAAAAAAAGTCCCATGACACTTTCTTCTTACTGACAAGAACTTATTTCTTGGAAATGTGAAAATGGAATAATGGGAATATGTATTTATGTTAATGGGAGAAACTCCCATAAATTACATCAAGGTTTTGAATTTTTTTTTTTTTTGGTGTGGTTTTGGGGGATGTGTGTGTGGTTTTTTTGTTTTTTATTTTTCTTGCTTGTAACTCCTAAATTAATTTGAGTCTTTGTCATCTTCTGTGCTTTGACTCTGGTGGTCTTATATGTTTGGACTGACCACCAGGATTTTCTGCTTATGCTGGTGGTACATCCTGGGGTAAAGCAAACTCACTGTCAAAAACAGCAGAAACTTATTTACAAGTTTGGAATATATTTATTGCTTAATAAATTGTAGAATAAATCCAGATAAGTGAAGCATAAGGCATTTGCTTCACGTAGGTGTTCTCCACTTCTATAATACCAATACAGTAAATTCACCACATATTTTCCCACCCCCTACGTAGATAAAGTAAAAATAGCTGATGCCTGAAATGTAAAATTAGCCTTGTGGAGAACAGCAGCACGTTGCTATTCTCAAACCCTATTGCTTCTAGAGAGATTTGCCATTTCAAATTGCTGGAGCACAAGAGGTTTAGGGGAAACACAAGGAATAACTTTTTTACAAACAACCAAAACCAAAAACACACACAGAAAAAAACCCCACCCACAAACAAATGCCAATATCTAAAATTAATGCTATAAAACTTTTCATATTATTTATAATAACCTTCAGATTAAAGTTCAATTAATTGCTCATTTGCCATAGTAGGAAAAAAGCACTGTTATATTAAACCAAGGATGGATGTAGAGTTCTTCTTATCTAAAAAGCTTCCTGACCAAGCTGAACTGGAAAAACAATGCACATCTCCTGCATAACTTCTCCAAGTTTTATTAGGTCCTTTATGCTCTCTCTGGTGTAAAAAAACCCCACCTTCTTGAAATACAACACGTGGAAGGTTGTGCAGAGATAGACAAAAATAACATATCAGGTCAAATTCTTTACAGTCTTCTCTGAACTACAGTCCATCTGCAAAACCCTTGCAGAAATTCTCCCACAGAAAGGGAGAAATTCTAGCCAGGTTCATCCCTAATTGTTTAGGTGCTGCTTGAGTTCTTCCTTTTTGCTCCAGTGTAGGAGCCCCATGTTGCTGTGACAGTTGCTAAATACTTCACCAAAACTCTGGTATCAGTGGTAGAAATTCACATATCCAAGTGATACATTAAATTTCTGTCCCCAGGAATCCCCAGTTCTCCATTTGATTTCCTCAACTTTCTCCTGCCCTGGCTCCCTTGCACTAACCTCTCCTGTCTTAAGAGAAGTTTAATAGTTTCCTGGGAATTTTCTTCAAACAAAGAGTCCATTATTTAACCCAGTGCACCCAGATGTTCCAGTTGGACTCTGGGAGGGGGTGGGGATGAAGAGGAAGCAAGTAAAACTTTCATAAATGCCTGTTCTATTGTTATGTCTTTGAAAAAATAGCGTTTGCACCCACTGTATTCCACAACCACATGCCCTGCATTAGATGCAAGCCTCATTTCATCCAAGCACATCTGAATATTAGAGGGAACCAGCATGGAGTTGTGGTTGCAGGGAAAAACCAGGGGGAAGAAGAAAGAGTTCTGCCTAGTTCAGTGAGTAATAATTCGATTGGTAGACATTTATAGGGTAATACTGAAAAGTAAACAAATGTAAGTAATCTAATTAGGAAATTGAGGGGGGAAAAAAAAAAGGAGCTAAAAAAAAGAGAAGCTGAAGAAGACATATTCAGCAACAGCTATAAAAGTGTCATTTTAATTGCTCTTCATAATGAAGAGCAGGGAGCACAGTATCTGATTTACAGAAGGTTTCTCTCAAGTTACAGAATGCAATGGCTGTGCCAGGGTGACATGGGGAGTCATGTTGATGTTTGTGTTTGGTGTGCTTTGTGTAAAACTTCCAAGTGGCTGTTTTTGCAATAGTTTGTTATTTTATGTGTTTATGCTGCCATATTAATAATATGCAGGACTAGAGAGATAGTTTCAGCTACCTAATTCAATACGAGAAGTCAGTGAGGTCATAAGTCATGAAAAAAAATTCTATTTTTTCTTAAAAGAGAGTGAAAACAACTGCCGTTTGATTTATATGAATGTGCTCTTGCATCTAGTTGTTCTGAAAAATAGTCAAATGATTTTCCATACAGATGCATATGAGTTTAGTGACAGTCTAGGTGCCCCTGCTCTGGCAGGGGGGTTGGACTAGATGATCTTCTAGCTCCCTTCCAACCCCTCACATTCTGTGATTCTGTGATTTTCAGGCCATTCTGACAGTATTTATGCTTTTCAGGAGTCCTTCTTCCTTTCTTGTTGTCTCCTCAATAATGAAATAAATAGATTACTTTAAAACTCTTTATATTAATATCTTATTTAATGCTGAATTAGTTGCTTGGCGGGTAGATCTTGAAGCTCACATACATAAGCAATTTCAGTAGCTCAAAAAATAATTGCACAAGATCTCAGCTGTAGCAATGGTCCACGTGCACATAATTTCATCTTCTATTGTAGGTTCAGCTAAGCCATGTTGCATCAACTCCCTATACCTTGCATATATGCAGTAAATTGCTGTGACTCAGTAAGTGGCAGTAACCTCATCATCTGCTTGAGCCCTTCTTAAAAAGAAAATAGAAAAAAAAACAGGAAAAAATTGTTTTAAAACAGACCTAATAAACTTTCTCATTTCTTTTTGCTTTTTAAAAAGGCTATGTCTCTTTTTGATTGGGCATGGATCCATCCATCCCATCTTTTGTGTTTGGATCAGCACATGAGTTTGAGGCCACATGATGAGGGCTACAGAGACCTGTGGCTTATGCTGCTGCAAAAAGAGAAGTCAAAACCCTTTCTCTGCCAGAGACACGGGGAGCAAGAGCACTGCTCAGTGAGCTCAGCACAGCCAAGCACTTTGGAGCCACAGAGCAATCTCCTGCCCACATGGGAGCCTGCAGGAAAGGGTGGGAGGTTGACAGCTTTTTGGATCTGGCCCCATTTCATCTTAATCTGCTTTGGCTCCTGATCTTTTCAAAGTCTCCCCGTTGTGCGTGTGATTTCTGCTAAACATGCAGAGAAATTTTTAAGATCAAGACCATATGATATAGCAAGATTAATCTACTCTTTGGCCTTCACCTCTCTCTCCCACTGGGGGAGAGGTTTGGTTCTGCTAATTTGTCATGTTACTTTTTTTTTCTTTTATTTTTTTTTTCTCCTGACATCATTTTTTTTTTTCCTCCTCATGGTTCACCTAAATTGCAGATTTTGGCCCAAACACTTTCAGCATATAATGAAGATAAATAGAATTCTTCATGTCCACTACATGAATTTTGACGACGTTGTTGTTTATTTCACCCAGTTTTAATGTGAAGAATTTGTAACTCATTTGTAGAATATAACTGGGTTTTTTCATTTTTATTATAAATTGTGGCTGAGTGAATCCCTGTAGGTCTGTGAAGCAGATGTGTTAGTACAGCCCATAGAAAGCTTCATTCCTTCCCTCATCTTCTGCAGTGCAGTCAAGTTTTGAATTGCTGTGATACGCAGTAATTAAATATGAATAAATAAAATATCATCAGATAATGAAGCTGCAGTCCCCTCTGTCATGTTAAATCATTGATGAGGTGACTGTGAGTAGGAACTATGGCTCATGATGTCTTCAGCCTTGAAGTCTCTGATTAGTTTTGGGAGCATTTTTGTAAATTTTTCCATCATCTTTGCATCAATAGCCAGAAAAAAAAAAAAGTTTGCCTCAATAAAATACATATGGATCATTATATCTTCCAGCCTTATTAATCCATTCCTTTCACATTTTCTGACACCTGAATGGACCAGTTTTGTAGATAATGATTATGTATTTCAACTGTGTTACCTTGTTAGGTTCTGCAGAGCTGCCAACCTGGATGGATAGTGAGGGTTGTTCCCACTCAGGTGCAGGAGTCTGTATTTAGTCTTGTTGAACCTCATGAGGTTTACCTGGACCCACCTGTCCAGCCTATCCAGGTGCCTCTGGATGCCATCCCATCCCTCCAGCCTTTCCACAGCACCATTCAGCTTGGTGTCATCTGCCAACTTGCTGCTGGTGCCTCCATCCCATTGTTAATATCATTAATGAAGATATTAAACAGTACATTCCCAGTACAGACCACTTAGGGACACCACTTGTGTCTGATCTCCATCTGGACATTGAGCCATTGATCAGCACCCTCTGGATGTGACCATCCAGCCAATTCCTTGTCCACCCATCAAATCCATTTATCTCTAGCTTGGTGAGTAGGATGTTGTGGGGGACTGTGTCAAAAGCCTTGAGTTAGGTTTTGGAGAATAGCTGCAGAGTGCCTCTATTTATTTATTTCTGCATTTAAAGTCATTTACCCCATTAAAAAAAAATAATTTCAGTGAAGTAATGGAAGAAATAATGAACAAAATGAAAATCTTTGCATTTGTCTGTTTCAAAGCAGCTCAGATATTAATCCAGGTATTTTAGATCCTACTTTGCTGGAAATAAAGTATGAATTCAGTATTCCTGCTCTTCTGTAAACTCTTTATGTGCCCCTAACAGCTTTCAACCCATCTAAAACTTTAATTCTTTATATCTATTTTATCTAAAAATATCTCAGATTTATAATGCTTAATTTCAGACTCTGCTGGTTGTGCTCTATTCCTCTCACCCATGAGACTATCTGGCTTTTAAGTTGCAAGGAAGTTGTAATTTGATTTAATCAGAAATTATTAGGGAAAGTAGGTCCTTTTGTGCAGGAAGGCAATTTTGGCATCAGGTTAGCTACTTTAAAGGTGCTACTTGTTTGAAACAGTTCAGGGAGATTAAATTCCTTGCCCTTGCTCATATATATTAGGTGGTCACTTAAGTTGTGTAGCTCAGTCCATCAGGCATTTCTTGCTGCTGGCTTTAGACCATAATTTCTGCAGAAACATTATTGTCCAGTAGCAATCTCTATGGTGATGACTTGAGACTGAACAATCAAAGTACTTGAAGATTTAGTGTACCATATTTCTTGTGATTTATTGTTGTATTTGCACCAATTTATCTTCATTATACTTTTATCTTTTTTTCAATATTTCATTATTGTTAGGATAACAATTTACCAGGGACATTGATTTAAGAAATCTGCTTTTATATGATTGATGAACTGCACCTTCTGTCCCATTAAGATAGCACAGAATACAATCATTAGGAAAGAAATCAGTCTGGGATTGATTATATTTCACAGAATCATAGAATGGTAGGGGTGGGAAGGGACCTCTGGAGATCTAGTCTAACCCCCTCTGCTAAATCAAGTTCATCTAGAGCAGGTTTTACCTTTTTTACTCAGTACCATCCCAGAATTGCTCTTAATACTAGATATACCTAAGTGAGATTTAGGTGAGACCTCTCACACAGTAGCATAGAAGTTAATATATGCAAATTTATTTTTCCAAGCTCCATTTCTATGTACTCAAGTTAAATCTAGGATGTTATCTCCAGATTACCACACTGCAGTCACAGAGTAAGTATGCCTCATTAAAAAAAAACCCAACCTCCAATTGGTCCGTGGTATTCCTTCAGCACAGGAAAACACTCCTGATCCACACAGCAGAGTTTTGGCATCCAGAGTGATCTTTTATCTCCACAGGTCTGCATGCAGGCACATGTAAATGTGGAGCAAGCAAACAAAGCCCAGCTTGTGGCACCTAAATAAAAGCAAATGCTGTAAACCTCAGCCAGCAACCCAGCTGCCAGCAAAGCATCAGCATGCACACATCCCAGAAGCCGTGTCAGCAGCTGCGAGCCCAACAGTTCTGGCAGTGATGTTTTCCAGTTGAGGCCTGGCCACGCTTTACATCTCCTGCCCATCTGTTTGTTTTGCATCGTGTTACCTCATCCTGATTGCAATATTGAAACTATCAAATCATCGGGGGGATCGTGCAAAGGGGGAAGCTGTTCCGCACAGGTCGCCTCAGGGAGAGATTTCTAGTCAAAGAAGTTGGTGGCAGAGAAAGTGCAGNCCACAGCACCATTCAGCTTGGTGTCATCTGCCAACTTGCTGCTGGTGCCTCCATCCCATTGTTAATATCATTAATGAAGATATTAAACAGTACATTCCCAGTACAGACCACTTAGGGACACCACTTGTGTCTGATCTCCATCTGGACATTGAGCCATTGATCAGCACCCTCTGGATGTGACCATCCAGCCAATTCCTTGTCCACCCATCAAATCCATTTATCTCTAGCTTGGTGAGTAGGATGTTGTGGGGGACTGTGTCAAAAGCCTTGAGTTAGGTTTTGGAGAATAGCTGCAGAGTGCCTCTATTTATTTATTTCTGCATTTAAAGTCATTTACCCCATTAAAAAAAAATAATTTCAGTGAAGTAATGGAAGAAATAATGAACAAAATGAAAATCTTTGCATTTGTCTGTTTCAAAGCAGCTCAGATATTAATCCAGGTATTTTAGATCCTACTTTGCTGGAAATAAAGTATGAATTCAGTATTCCTGCTCTTCTGAAAACTCTTTATGTGCCCCTAACAGCTTTCAACCCATCTAAAACTTTAATTCTTTATATCTATTTTATCTAAAAATATCTCAGATTTATAATGCTTAATTTCAGACTCTGCTGGTTGTGCTCTATTCCTCTCACCCATGAGACTATCTGGCTTTTAAGTTGCAAGGAAGTTGTAATTTGATTTAATCAGAAATTATTAGGGAAAGTAGGTCCTTTTGTGCAGGAAGGCAATTTTGGCATCAGGTTAGCTACTTTAAAGGTGCTACTTGTTTGAAACAGTTCAGGGAGATTAAATTCCTTGCCCTTGCTCATATATATTAGGTGGTCACTTAAGTTGTGTAGCTCAGTCCATCAGGCATTTCTTGCTGCTGGCTTTAGACCATAATTTCTGCAGAAACATTATTGTCCAGTAGCAATCTCTATGGTGATGACTTGAGACTGAACAATCAAAGTACTTGAAGATTTAGTGTACCATATTTCTTGTGATTTATTGTTGTATTTGCACCAATTTATCTTCATTATACTTTTATCTTTTTTTCAATATTTCATTATTGTTAGGATAACAATTTACCAGGGACATTGATTTAAGAAATCTGCTTTTATATGATTGATGAACTGCACCTTCTGTCCCATTAAGATAGCACAGAATACAATCATTAGGAAAGAAATCAGTCTGGGATTGATTATATTTCACAGAATCATAGAATGGTAGGGGTGGGAAGGGACCTCTGGAGATCTAGTCTAACCCCCTCTGCTAAATCAAGTTCATCTAGAGCAGGTTTTACCTTTTTTACTCAGTACCATCCCAGAATTGCTCTTAATACTAGATATACCTAAGTGAGATTTAGGTGAGACCTCTCACACAGTAGCATAGAAGTTAATATATGCAAATTTATTTTTCCAAGCTCCATTTCTATGTACTCAAGTTAAATCTAGGATGTTATCTCCAGATTACCACACTGCAGTCACAGAGTAAGTATGCCTCATTAAAAAAAAACCCAACCTCCAATTGGTCCGTGGTATTCCTTCAGCACAGGAAAACACTCCTGATCCACACAGCAGAGTTTTGGCATCCAGAGTGATCTTTTATCTCCACAGGTCTGCATGCAGGCACATGTAAATGTGGAGCAAGCAAACAAAGCCCAGCTTGTGGCACCTAAATAAAAGCAAATGCTGTAAACCTCAGCCAGCAACCCAGCTGCCAGCAAAGCATCAGCATGCACACATCCCAGAAGCCGTGTCAGCAGCTGCGAGCCCAACAGTTCTGGCAGTGATGTTTTCCAGTTGAGGCCTGGCCACGCTTTACATCTCCTGCCCATCTGTTTGTTTTGCATCGTGTTACCTCATCCTGATTGCAATATTGAAACTATCAAATCATCGGGGGGATCGTGCAAAGGGGGAAGCTGTTCCGCACAGGTCGCCTCAGGGAGAGATTTCTAGTCAAAGAAGTTGGTGGCAGAGAAAGTGCAGAGGCTTTTATTTTTATTTTTTTTTGTGGGAGGAACAGACGTATGGAAAGCTGAGACTGACACTGACAAAACCACGGAGAGGGTAGAAACAAATTGGAAAGTTAAGGCAAGGATCTTTTGACTTCTGTGTTCTACCTGTGGGTTATGGAGTGGATTTATGTTGTTCATGAAGAGCTGCTTGGATTCCAGATACTAGAATGGGAATTAGGAATTTTAGGGATTATATTTTACCACCAGCATTGTTGCCTAATTCAGAATTTTGTTACTTTAGATAATTCTGCTGTATATGTAAATTTCTGAGAAACAAGTCACATTTTCTTTTAGACCATTGAGAGGAAAAGAGGAGTGTGTCCTGTGAATAAACTTGGGGTTTAAGCTAACTTTTCATTTCAGCTGTGTTTGGAATTCTTGCTATTTAGGGTTGGTTTTATTTTTTTTTAATGTTACTGTAAAAATAGAAGTATATTGGACTGACCTTTCACAGGATATTGTGTCTTTTTGAGAATATTTATAGAAAATAACTTAGTAAACATTAGCTTTGCTCCTTATCTGTACAGAAACAGCTTCTGAGTGTTGCATCCCTTCGAGGACTAGGAATACTTTTAATTTTAAATATTGAGTAATCCCAAACTTCTAAATTCTTACTTGAGAAGTAGGACTATAAATAAAGAACTTATCTGAGAAAACTGTGGATGACTCACAAAGAATAATATGGCAGAACTTGTTAAATTAATTATTTTTTCATCTTTCATAGTTGCTATATGACTTAAAAGCAGCCCGATATTTTGTCAACCCATGTGACAGCTCTCTTCAAATACTTATTAGAATTTTATCATTAAAAAAATTAGCTATGGATATCATTCCACATCTGAATTTCCTTAAAATGAGTGGAGGACATACAGGGTTAGAAATGTTTCTTGGACACCACCTCACAGAACTAAAAATTACATTGGTCAAAGAATTGAAAAAAAATCTAATTTTTTTTTTTAATTAGATACCCTCTACAAAACATTCTTGTCTACTCCATTGTTAGACTTGGTATACTTCATCAATCATAGTAATGGTTTTCATTTCAAAATTTCATTTCATTTTTCCTTTTCATTTCGTTAAAGGCAGGCCAGCTCAAATTAATTTTATCTCATATCAGCTAAGTTTGTGCACCTCAATAGAGAAATAATTCTATAGAAGATGCTAAAAAAGAAAAGATCAACTGAAATGTTAAACAGTAACCAGAAATAATACCTGTAAAGCATTGCTTCCAACAATAACTGAATGTGTATAAACACAGGTTCATGGATATGTAGTTAGCACTCCTTCTGTCCCCCTTTGCCTGCCAACTGCTTGGTGATTACCATTTAAGAATAACTCTATAATAAGCTGTGATCATTCCTTCAAATGTTTGCAATCCTAACTTCTTCAAAGGAAAGTGTGGGCTAATCTATTTTTATGTTGGTTGGCTTATATTTGCTTTGTTGGGTTTTTTTTGGGGGGTTTGGTATTTTTTTTTTCTCTGACAGCTTTTCTTGAACCGGATAGCATGTGTGTGTTTCTAGTTTTGTGTTGGTTTTCTTTTCATCTGGACATGCCTATATATGGGCTCAAGAATGAAAGACATGTTTGTAGTGCAGATTTGAGTTGTGTAAGATGCAGATAGTACCATGCCTCTTAAATCAACTATAGCATCACAAAGTCAGTTTAGATCTGTCTGATGAAAATAAAATAAGGTACACTTCATGAACTATGTAAGAAATGTGTTCTTTCATTATT
>VYZU01066370.1:0-12089 GCA_013401355.1 Ceyx cyanopectus | reverse complement strand
ATATTTATTATATTTATTATATTTTGTTATTGTTATTATTGTTGTTGTTATTATTATTATTATTATTGTTATTATTGTTGTTGTTGTTGTTATTCTTCTTCTTCTTCCATGATATAATTGGTTTGGAAGGAACTTAGATTCACCTTATGGGATGAGAGAATATTAGCCAACGAGATTCTGAATTGTCTGTGAGGGAGAAACTGCCTTTTGTGGGGAGTTACCAACTCTGCTAATGCTTGCTGAGAGAAATTCTTAAAGCTGATCAGTCAGGCTTTTGAAAGCAAAGGATTTATATCTTAATAGTCACCCCACTCAGGAAATGATAGGGGTTTTAATTCACCCATTAAGCAAGCACACTTCCCTTACTAAAATGTTCTTGGACATTTCATCTCTTGCTTGTCTTCCAGCTAAATCCATATTGAATTGCTGACAGTGAAAAAAAGCTTGTGAGTGCCTTCTATGAGTCATACTAGGAAGACTTAATCAAAAAAATCCTAGAAGGGATCTGAAAGATCCCAAGGGAGGACCTGCTATACCTACATTGACTTTACAGGTTTGTGGCTAACCTGTTTGTCTGAAGTTGCAGTTAGGGAAATTCAACAAGTCCTCCACTTGATCTGTTCCTTATCCTTACAGTTAAAACCACATTTCCTCATGTCTGAATTATTGTGCCTTTTTGATACTTAAGATCACTCTTCTTTGGCCTATCTGTGATACAATTAATAGCAGGAATTTATTTTTTCTTCTTTTTGGCAGTCTGTTTAATATTGAAGACTGATATTTTGTCTCATCTTTTCTGAACTGAAGATCTCATTTGTCTTAGTCATACTTCACTGGTTGTGTTTCCCAGAGCTGTGATCTTTCTTGGTAGGAAAAAAAAAAAGAATTAGGTATTTACTACCACAACTATTTGGCACACAGCTGAAAGAGACAGTATTTGTAATCTTTCTTGTGAGAGCCAGTTACTGGTAAGAAATGAAATCAGATGTCTCAAAACCCTGTGCATTTACAGGGACAGAGAGCTTAGAGCATGGGATAAAACTTCAGGATTTTGTATTCCATGCAGGCATCACATTTTTGGAAACTGTCTGCTAGTTACCCTTCTGAGCTTGTAATTACAAGTCGTAGCTGCTGGTGATTCATGAGTGGAGCTGGATGAATTACAGTGAATATCAATGCCACTAGACAGGATGGTTCTATTTCCATCTTGCTGAAGAGAGTGAAAGGTAGTTCTGCAAACAGAAGATTGCTGTTTTTAATTGAAGGCATGAATGCAACTGAGAAGTAAAATCTTATTAGCCCTATGAAGAATTAGCAACATGGAACAAATTACCCTTAACTTGAAAAATGAAAATCAGTACTGCATTGGTTAGTGATCTACTGATTGGCCAGAGGACTCTGTTAGTGAGGCTAATGTCCTTAAGCAGTGGTAAAAGGTACCAGCCTGAGGCTTACAGTAAAGTGGCTTACCAACAACCACAGACATTCTTGATCCTCCCTCCTTGCTTATCTCTAGGGTACAGCTGTTGCTGCAACCAAGTGAAATGGTCTCATCTTAAACAAAGAGGTTGGCAGGGATACTGGAAAAAATAAATATCTATCTTGTACACATGGATGTCAAAAAAAAAAACGAAAAAAAAAACCCCAACAAACAAAAAACCACAAAACAAAAAATACAATACAAAACCCCCAACATCAGAGTGTGATATTTTAGCCCAGAAAGAATCCAAGAAGAACATAAAATCAACTTCTGAGTAGCCAACGAGGAAGCTTTTATGGTCTCCTGGTGATTTAGCTAACTTTTCCCAGTCTTTTCTAGAAACACGTTAAATTTATTCATTTCATGACACGTTTATTGCAGATTAGTTACTCTCTGCTGCTTTCTTGCCATTGTAAAATCTAATGAACATAGAAGCTAATGAAACATTTTGGAAATTAAACATCACAGAGCTTGAGTTGCCTGTCATTTCATACCACTTTCCACACAGTCCTTTCCAATAATATGAATGGAAATATGCTTTCAAATACAGAATCTTTAGCCTCATTCTAGATTTGGGTGCTTTTAAGGTATTGAGACAACTTGAATGATTATTAATACTTGTAATAGGTAAGGGTTAACCTTTATTACATAGCATGAATTGCAAGAGAGGGGTGGAGATAATTATTTTCTTTATATGTTGGACACAGTAAAGTTTTTTACATAGTAAAGTATATTACAGAAAGTAGCTGTCTGTTTTCATCATCAACTCTTTTTATGCTAAGCAAATTACATGTATTACTATATTGGTTTTAGCTTGTTTGGGTCATTCTAATTAAGTCTTCTTGTTTGTTGACCATTAGAATATTCAGTTCCCTTGCTGACCCCTGTGAATGGGGCCCACACTGGGTTCACTCATACTTTTACATGATCAAACAAATTAGATGTTAGGTTTTTTTGGCATTCAAATTCTTTTTTTACAAGAAAGGTAAAGAATCTGTTTACATTGCACTTATACTCCATTTATAGATGGTTTTAGAGCAGCTGTTTATGACAGTACATCAATGTGAGGTTCCTGCTGTACTTACCTAGTGGAATCTAATTAAAAGTTTTCATACAATTCCTCCTGTTTTCAGTTGATAATTTCCTCTTACAACATTTTTTTTGTCTATTTCCACTCATCATTGAGGATATAAAACGAGAGTAGTCACCAGTGAGTCACATAAAATGTCAGAAAGATGTTTACTACTATTGTGCATTAGGAAGGTGGGAGAGTTTGGATGAAACAGCTTCTTTGGGAAGACCAGGGCATCTCCCTGTTCCTCTCAGCTGTGCTGGATGTTCTGTCACTAACACATCAGTTCTTGCTTCTATTTCCTTCAACAACTTGATGAAAGACCAACAGTTAGGGCAGCCAGGAGAAATAGATTTCATTACATCATTCTCTGGTGGATATGTTTAAGTTAATTAGTTCTGCTCAATTTTATTTCTTTGTTCTCTAATCTGTCTGAACTATGTTACAGGCTCCACTGATCATCTGTGAAGACTAAACAATGTGCAGGCTTGCACATGGTATTTTCTGACTAGGGAGGAAAAGATCTTGTTTATTTCTCTTAATCTTTGTTGAGGAGCCTTAACCACAAGAAGAAAATGGGCAACAGGTCTGATACAGAACAAAATGTTTACTGATGTATTTTTAAACAAGTGAAGCATACTGACATTGTCAGGTGAAGGCAGTATAAACATTACTGCAGACTTCTTGTTGTATATTGGCTAAGAAGATGAAATCTTTTTTTTTCCCTGACTGTATAATATGTCTGATGATTTTAGTATCCATGATGAGTGCAAGACATCAGCATTATGCACACCAAATTCTTTCATCCTCAGGCCAAGAATCATTTTGCAGGCATAATGCAAGGATGCCTACAGAGCTGTGTGGGTGTATATAAACTCTAACCTGAATATCTTGCAGTGTTCTCAAGTGGGAGGGTAATTTCGCCTCTTCATTGATTGTACCACTGTCTCTTATGAGCAAGTAGTGCCATTTCTCTCAACCTGTGATGAATTGTGTGTGCTACACAATGTGGGCTGTTGCTCACCAGAGGATTAAGCAGGAGCAACAAACCTGCTTCCCTCTCTTCAGACCTTTCTTGAGTGACAGACACCTGCGTCACCTTGTACATTCTTAACAATTGGAAATAGAAAAGCAACTTTTTGATTCTTGTAGAGGAGACTGTCTAGGTTAACAAAAATGCTTACATTGCATTTGGATTGTTTGTAAAAAAAACCCCACGTTACTTGTGTTGGAGTCCTAAAAAGCAAATACATTTTATGTGTAGTCTCAGCACTGTTAATTTAAGCTGTCCTAAGTACCTGCAGTAACCATGGTATCTAAAAGTCAGAATGACTGCAACAGTTTTTTGTCTGGGATGTGGTACATACTGTACTTGGAATTTAATGGAGCCATTTAAACAGATTTTTTATTATCACATAAAACTCTTCAAGATCAATGGAAACCATCATGGGCTAAATGTTTGTGCTTTTCAGTGCTCTTTCTATTACAGAATCTTGCTGGTTTTTTAAATGCTAACTTACGCAGTTTCTTTATCTTTTAGAATGTCGGGTGGTGAAATCCACTTCCTATACCAAAATTGCTTCAACTTCACGTAGAAGCACCACCAAGAGCCCAGGCCCATCCCGACGCAGCAAGTCTCCTGCTTCTACTAGCTCAGGTAAACAAGTCTTTCTTAATAGCAACCAATCCATTTCAATATAATTGCCAATGTGCTTAGAATTCCACATTTCTGTGGGAAAAAAAAATTATGTATTAAATAGTTGATAGTAAAAATTCACTTGTTTTCTCAGTTTCACCTAAGATGAAGTGTATTCCCAGTAGATAATAATTCTTCAGTGTGTTATAAGTCATATTTACCACCTTCCAATTTTTTTTCTGTGCATGATTTTGCTACCAGCACATAAAGACTGACTAAAANTATATATATATATATATAGTTTTTGAGGATGTTAAGAGGCAGCAGGAGGAAATAATAGGTTAATTACAATGAGGATATTGAGGAAAGGGGGGCAGGGCAGAGAAAGAATTCAATTACAGATGTGGATGTGAGGTGCTAAGAGCTGAGCAAGAAATATGTCAGAATTGACCTAATGAGCCAGTGGTACAGGCTGGAGAAGGCAGCAAAAAGCTTTAAAAAGTTCTGTCTGAAGGACCTTGATTTGGCTGCCTTTGCAGCTTTTCTCACTAATTAGTCTATGACTGGTTCCTCCCCACAGCTTTTTCCCTGGAGCAAAACAAATAAATAAACACAAAAAGTACATTAGATAATGTGCCAGTGTTGGTGCTTGAAAGTACAAATAATAGTTGGTCTAGGCCAGCTGAGTAGACCCAATCCAGCATTTGCAACACTGCTTATGAGTATGGGTTTTGTAAGAGGCAGACATTAGAGTTGCCTGAAAACCCCCTCACTCTTTCTGCTGTTAAGTCTGCCACCAAAAGGGAAGTGAACATCATACTGAGACCTGCATCCAGCATCGTAAGGTCTTTATGAGGAGGTGATGACCAGAGAGGCCAAGGCACTCCTAACTGGTTTCAAAGAGGGACCACCCAGAACACTGGCTTCTCATTTGGGAACAACCCCCTGGGGCAGCCAAACACCAGCACTATGGGTCTCTTTGGAGTCATCCAACCCTTCTAGACTGGAGGGCTGTTTGGAACTCCTGCCAGTGCAAATGCTGGGGTCAGGTTTGGAACAGGAACTGGCCTTTTTGGACAGCCCACCACAGGATTTGGTGTTGGCAGTTTGACTCTGTTTGGGAACAAACCAGGTGGATTTGAAGCCACCACGACCAGTGCTCCCTCGTTTGGTACAACCACTGGTGGCAGGCTCTTTGGTTTTGGTGCCAACACCACAGGGAGAAGTTTGTTTGGCAACAAGGCAGAGACTGGGACTCTGAGAACTGGGGTTGGAGCAGGCTTTGGGATAGTTATGGGGACAAGACAGACATTGTTGTTCAGAAGCACCCAGCCTAAACTTGGTGGGACACTAGAAGCAGGAGCCTTTGGAACAATGGGATTCAACACCTCTACAGCTACTCTGGCCTTTGGAGCCCCTCAGAACGCCGTAGCACTGACAGATCCTAACACTTCAGCTGCCCAACAGGCCATCCTCCAGCAGCATCTCAATGTACTTGTTCTTTGGAGAGTCTCCTCTCTTCAGAAACCCCATATCTGATCCAAAGAAGAAAGAAGAGAGGCGAAATTCACCTACCCTGCAGCTCAGGCCTAAGAGTGCTAAGCGGCCTATGCACTACAAACTGGCGCCTTGTCTCATCCCTTGACCAAAGTGAGGAGTCAACTTGCAGGCAGTTGACTTGGCCAAATCTCATCTGTTTGATGGCCTTCATGGTGATGAGCTGTCCCTCTCCAGCAGCATCTTCATGCCCAGGAAGAGGATCAAAAAGTTGGTTTTGAAGAACCTGAAAAGTAGCGAACTGTTCTCATCTTTCAGTTGTGATAATGAAGACCTGGCTTCTCCACTGGAATATCTGGAGAATGGAGACCAGTTGTTTTAGTCAGTACCTCCTGAGGAAATCCAGACAGGAAGGTGAAAGGGAGGAAGAGGACAGTCATCACGAGGTGACTCGTTTTTATACAAAGCCCATTGTGAAGCCTATCCTCCACTGTGAGCACTGCCCACAAACACCCAAGCAGTGTGGATTACACCATTTTGGCTCTCAACATGCAGGTGGCCTTGTGCAATGGTCTGGATGGTAGCAACAAAGACACTTCCACAATTACTCCCTCAGGATGAGCGGGAAAAGGAGCTGGAACCTGCCATCCATCGCCCTCATCTTGCAGGGGTTGTTTTAACAAAAGCTGGCTATTATACCATCCCCTCCATGGAGGAGCTCGCATTGAACTCATCTCCAAGGTCCCTTTCAACCCCTCATACTCTGTGATTATCAACAGGATCAAGTGCATTGTGACCGACTTCATCGTCCGCAAGGGCTATGGATCCATTTATTTTGAAGGAGAAGTCAACCTAACGAAGTTAAATCTGGATGATATTGTCCATATCCACTGAAAAGAAGTTATAATTTACCCTGACAATGTCCAAAAGCCCCCCATAAACGAGGGTTTAAATAGATGAGCAGAAGTCACATTGGATGGAGTCCAGCCTACAGATAAACAAAATGAAAGACACTGAGGTGCTGGAACGTGTCCAGAGGAGCTACCAAACTCATGAGGGGCTTAGAGAGCAAGTCACTTGAGGGGAGGCTGAGGGAGCTGGGCATGTTTAATTTGGAGAAGAGGAGGCTGAGGGGGGACCTCATTGCCCTCTACAACTACCTGAAAGGTAGGTATAGAGAGATGAGTGTTGGTCTCTTCTCCTTAATTACTAATTACAGAACCAGGGGGAATGGTCTGAAGTTGCAGCAGGGGAGGTTAAGATTAGATACTAGGAAGAAATTATGGAGAGAGTGGTGAGGCACTGGAACAGCCTTCCCAGGGAGGTGGTTGAATCACCAGCACTGAAGGTATTTAAGAAATGAGTTGACATGGTGCTTCACGACATGCTCCAGGGACAGGCATGTTATTTGTGTTTTTTGAATGGTTGGGTATTTAGGGTTTTTTTTGTTGTTGTAGTTATGGTTGGACTCGGTGATCTAGGAGGTCTTTTCCAACCCTGATTTTTGTGTGAATACCGCCCCGAGACTGGATCCTGGGTGTTCAAGGTGGCCCACTTTTCCAAGTATGGCTTTCAAGACTCTGACGAGGAAGAGGAGGAGCATCCTTCCACAGTAGACACTAAGAAATTGAAAGCAGCACCTGTGCCACCCCCAGGGCTTCTGCAGCCCCAGAAAATGACCCTGAATGGCAAACCAGTGCTACCAGCTTAGACCCCAAAGTGGAGCAGCTGGGAGAGGTGGTGGAACTGGACAGTGATATGGCAGACATAACTCAGGAGCCTTCCCAGGAGGCTGGTGTAGAAGAAAACATGACAGAGGGGCAGGGGGCCATGCCTGCTTCAAACCTGGGGATCAACCCATATCCTACAGATGAGGAAAGCTTCCTTGTTTCATGATGAAGAGCTGGGGCTCTTTAGCCTGGAGAAGAGGAGACTGAGGGGGGACCTCATCAATATCAATCAGTATGTTAAAGGTGAGTGTAGGGAGGATGGAGCCAGTCTCTTCTCACTGTCATCCAATGACAGGACAAGAGTAAGTTGGAGCACAAGAGGTTGAGGGGAAACACAAGGGAAAACTTGTTCCCAGTGAGGGTGCCAGAGCCTGCCAGGGGCTGCCCAGGGAGGTTGTGGAGTCTCCTGCTCTGGAGACACTCAAGCCCCACCTGGATCTGTTCCTGGGTGACTTGGTCTAGGTGCCCCTGCTCTGGCAGGGGGGTTGGACTAGATGATCTTCTAGGTCCCTTCCAATCCCTAACATTCTGTGATTCTGTGATTTTGTGATTTATTCCTGGATCATCATCCTGGGAAGGAACTTGTCAAACCAGATACTTCTCAAGAGGTCTGTTCTACAAGACTCCCTATTTCAAAATCCCAAGCACTGAAAAGATACTCAGTGGGCTGCTGCAGCCAAAATCTGCCAATGCTATTTTCCAACCACTCGGTGGTGCTCAGCAAGGTCTCAAGGGACCTAGGACTCTGAGCAGCCTCCCTTCTGCTGCCCTTTGGTCAGCAACTTTCTTAACATCTACATTCACTGTTCCACTGTTGGTCCCTGAAGTGCAGGTGAAAACAGTTGGTGTCCTCAGGCAGCAGGGGCTCGTGCCTCTGCAGAAGTCCATCACCTATGGAAAAGGGAAGATGCTGATGAATATGGTACTTTTCACTTATTTTGGGTTGGTTAGGAACCCAACTGGACATTTGTTAACTGTGGAGATCAGTTGAGTAGATCAAGTGAAATGGAACAACTTCAGTCCATATGCATGTGCTTTCCCACACACACACAGTAGAATATTTTAATCAGTGCTCAGACAAGCAAAACATTGTAATCTGTATAAAGAGAATTAGAAGCCTAGATAAGTGGAATGGTTTTCTAGAAAAGCACCCTATTTAAACCCAATTAGTGTATCTTGTTCCTTACGATTATACAAATGCACCTTTGCCTTGCACAAAGTGGTGTTGAGATTTGGTCACTCCCAGCACCTAAGCACTATAAAGTGATCATTATTTATCATGCAGTACAATGTGTTTTATTGATGCCTGTGGTAGGTGTATGTGTTTCTTCCTTATAATGTTCAGGCTCAGTGTTAGCCAGTGAGAACAATGTGTTACGTAAGAAACAAGAAGAATCTATTAAAAAAGCCTACTGTATTATCCAAAGGAATTAGCATTTGCTAGATTGCTAGTCAGCCAAGGTTTTACGAGAGTTATTGTCATTTTGATTTTCGGATGACTCATTTGGTGTATTGCCCCCAAAGGCACCTCATTATGATTCAGTGCACAGCGTATGAGATTCCTGAGGCTTTCAGGGCTCCATGGAAAGGGAGTGGGGGTTGCAGTGGCTCAGCCTTGTGAAGCAGCAGCATTATGCTTAATTGACACCTTTGATGTAGCCCTAAGACAGCACCTGCACCTCCCACTGCTGCTCTGAAGACGTCAGCCTTACGCAGAAAAGGCTTCTGCTTATGAATCCTGCATCACTTCAGCTCACTCTCTGAGCAGCTAGCCTCAACTAATCCCATTGCTTCTCAGTCTGGCTACAGCTTGGCTTAGTGCAGAGCAGGATTTCTGCTGTTTGCCATTATCAGCTTAAACAGTAAGATTCTGTCCATGTTAGAACTCATAGAAGGTAAGTCAGATGCTTATTGATATCCTAATATGTAAATATTTGAATCTAGGAATCTGATTGATTCTTTTTTTCCTAGTGCTGACAGATGTGGACTGTGATATAACATTTCTTGTTTGAGAATATTTACATGCATATATGATACATGCTTTGTAGCATAACAGTACTTCAGTGTGAACATTATTGATAGCTTCTGGTGTGATTACTTTGTAGTAGAATTCTGTCCTCTGCTGGTATTGTTTTGTTAATTTCACGAGTAGTGTCACATGCGTGCAAAAGATGCTTCTAAAATGATGGGCACTGACATCCATAAAGGAATTTATGGGAAAATGCTTTGCTGTAAATCAGATTGGAGGTGTTACATCCAATTTATTTGCCTCTAGAAAGCCCTTCTGGATTAAGTCTGAGGTGATGTTTGGGTCAATGAGTATTGTAAAAATATCTTCAAATGAATGAGGAAGAGCAACCAGCTGATATTTTCTGCCATTGACTAAACAGTCTGTTCAGTTTTAGTATTTTCTTGCACTCTGTATAAAAATCTCCTTTGTGATCCAAAACTCTGAGGAAATAGTTCTTTCATTAATGACCTTATTTAATGTTTAAGCATTAAGCAAAAACAACTCAATCTGTTCAACAAAGAATGAAAATATATTGATTGAACAATTTATTTGCTTTTAATAATGCCTTGTATTTATTTTTTGATTTTATTGTCTTTTTAGTGAATGGAACCCCTGGTAGCCAGCTTTCTACTCCCCGCTCTGGGAAGTCTCCAAGCCCATCTCCCACCAGCCCAGGAAGCCTAAGGAAACAGAGGGTAAGGAAATAAGGAAACTGATTTCTGAGCATGGCTTCCAGCATAGCCATTATCCAGTAGCCTTCTCCCCCCTGATTCCTTGTGTGCAGTCTTAGGGTGGAAGAGCCCAGATACAGTCCTTGTGTTTGTACAACACTGGGAAGTGGAATACAACTGTTCAGTCCAAAATGCCTAAGTATGCTGGGAAATCATTTATCCTTGAATGAGAAAATTGGGGTGTCTTTCTCTTTTTTTACAAAATTTTTTTTTTTTAATTCAGCTTCTTTTTCCAGAGGTTTCACAACTGAAAGGAAACATTCATGTTGTCAAAAACATTTTATTTTAAATTCTTAATTTGTCATGGACAAAGCTTACAAACAGCTTTGATTTTCTGTCAGGGTGAAAGAATATGCTTTGGAATTTAGCTGTGGATTAGCTGGTAGTACCTATCCTACTGCTGTAACCCTCTGACAAAATATTACTCATCAACTCAAAAGACTCCACAAGCTGATTTAATTAATTGTATCTGTTGAAAAGCAATGGGACAGGTGTCTGTATTGTCCTAGGGCAGGACTCTGTATCTCAGACTTGTTTATAAGCAGTTTGAACACATGCTGTGTCTGCTTTTTCAGATGATAAATACTGACATAATTTGTGTGTCTCAAAGCATAGGGATTATACAGAACTGTCAGTGTTTGACTCTAGGAGCTGGTGCAGACCTGATTCCCCAGATACCCAGATCAGGAGTAGCTGTAGCATGGCATGACTCCCTTCCAGCCTCTTCATGTCTGGTGGGTACCAGGGACCTGAGGAATTGTACATACCCAAGTCTTACCTCAGGCTGCTGCATAGCCATGCTGTGACTTGTTTGTAGATACAGAAGCCAGCTGTGATCTTGCAGTATAAAGGCAACAAGCAGCAGCTTGAAGCCTCAGGGTAGCATCATGGTTTTCATCAGCTGATACAGAGAGTAGAGATGAAAGTTTCAGTTGAGTAAGTTTTCAGTTGGTACTAAAATCCTCTTGAATGCAATGTACTCCCACCTGTTTGTTTTCACTCCCAAACCTTATTCATGAAAAATTAATAAATAAGCCATGGAAGAGGGAACAAAGAGTTTTGTGAATGAATTAAACATTCATATATATCATTGGTGATATAAGGGTGCCTGTTGAGGTGCTTAATATCAGTATACAGTGGATTTTCATTTGCTGTAAGGCTGTCTGGTGTCATTGCTAACTTTGCTAAAGATCTGTCCCCACCACCAAAGCTTCTCTCTCCACAGTGTAGGAATGTTTTTCTGTTCATGTTTGTGGCTGTGTGAGTGGGAACCACGTGGCCAGCATCATCAGACACAAGGGGGTTTTGGCCCCAGAGGTTTCTGACTTTCAGATGTGAACAGGAGAGCAGATGGATGGGCTGCTTCTCATCCCTCAGGTTCCCTGGGTGGAAGTGGAACAGGATCACCAGGCAGCAGGACAGATGCAAAGGGCTATGTAGTGGTAACAGAATGGCACTGCTAACTGTATAGAAAATAAATATTGATGTAAACTACAGAAGAGAGAGGATATTGTTAGAGAGTTGTATTCTCAGATACTCATACCCACTCTCTTTGATCTCAAATCAGCTTTTTGTTGGTCCCTTTTGCCACAGATCCTTTCCCCAGTGCAGCCTTACCTGCCCTTAAGCTGGTCACTGCTGGAAGCAGACACTGCCAGGGAAAACAGCCTGATAACTTCAGAAAGTGCAGTTAGTTTAGAAAATCTGAGCTGAAAAGTAAAATCACTGAACAGATTCTGTTCTGTTCTCAATCCAGGACAGATTTGAATGACTGATTTGATGGGTGTGATACAAGGTTGTGAAAGTGAACTAGGAAAATTTCTTTTTCCCACTCTCTTGTAACCAGTCATTACTTAATTAAGGTGGACCAATTCTATACCTTATACCAGCTTTTCTGCTGCTTGGCATTATTTAAGTGTTTGTTGGGGTTTT
>VYZU01066369.1:0-42409 GCA_013401355.1 Ceyx cyanopectus | reverse complement strand
CAGTTTAATCAAAATGGGACAAATCACAGTGTCTTAAAAACATATCCATCTTGGTTATTTGTGTGGCAAGAGATAAAAGTCACAGTAAGAGATATGTGGAGGAAACTATTCATTATAAACCAACCTCAGCTATAAGTAACTGTCTTAGATAATCTATGGTATAGAATTGATTAAAGCACACTCCTAATGGATAGTTCAGAAAAGATCATTCATAATATTTAGACAAACAGCAGAACACCAAACTTTGATGTGTGGAGTGTGCTACCCACATGCTTCTGGCACAGCACCCCCTTCTGAGGCCTGTCTTTTATTCCTCTGCAATCTTCCCCATTTTTCCTGGCAGTCTAGAAGATAAAGAATGTGTTTTTGCTGAATCAATATCACTTTACATGCCTCTTACCTAAAAGATGTTCTGTACTTGTTATAACATATCTAGAAAATTTCCAACCTCAGTCCTGCACAAAGTGCATGCTACACCACTGTCATCAAGAACAGTAAATTAGGGATATTAACAGAGTATTTACACAAGGAAACTCATTAAATGTGTCCTGTTCTCAACAGGAAGGTTGTTGAAACTGAGAGGGGCTAGCATACGAAGAGCAATAGGCCATTTGTACAAACTCTTCTCCTGCTACAGTTTCTAACAGTGTTTGTCTTCAGCTTCCCATGAGGCATTTGCATTAAAAAAGTTGTTTCTTTAATTTGTAATAATGGTGGCAAACAATAAAACTCATTCTCCTGGAATTGCTACAGGGTAGTGTTGCTGGAATAGGCAGTGAGGAACACAGGAGAAGGCAGGGCAAAGCCAGAGCCCTCAGCAGTAGCACTCCAATAGTAGTCTTACTTTTGAAGGCAAATATTAGCTTTGTGCATAGCAAAGGAGTTTTGCTAATTAATACCCTGAGACCACACTACTACATTTTAGATCTCACTTCTCGTTTTTTGCATGTTATCTCCTTATCTTGTTAATGCCTTGTTCTCAGAGGAGTCATGAGGATAAATATGTGCACAAATATAATTTAAGCAAATGTGGTAGCAAGGAGGACCTTGGAAGTATGCAGTCAGTGAAAGAGAATACTTCACTTCTCCAGTATCCCCTTACAGGATTATAAAGCAGTGACTTTGTGAGCCATCTGTGACTCTATCTCTCATCTCACATTTCTTGTGTTCTTCAATACGGTTCTAGTCCATCTACTCAATTCATTTTTGCTCATAAAAAAATGTGCATTCTAGTTGGTTCAAACTGAACAGAAGAGAATTGTGTGATTCGTGCTCAAGTGGGAGTGAGAATTAACTGAATCTCTAGGCAGCAAAAATGGAAAATGTGGTGTAAACTGTCTGACAATTACTTCAAAACATAAGCAGTAGGCATCACTGGGATTTGAATCCCATTAAACATAGGAATAGCACAGGAAAATTGATCAGGACACCTACAAAATAAACTGATCTACTTGCTTTGCAGACATTTCTCTTGTCTAGACTATCCCAAAAGGGATAACTGGGGAAGTGACCCTGGGTAACAGGTTATCCAGACATAGCAGTTCTCTGGCACTTTTCCACTCAGTTATTTTCAAACCAGCTGACTGCAGCCTAGTTTCTGATGCCAGATACTCAAGCACCACTCGAATATGGTACTTGAGTTCTGTCTCTTAAGACCATCTCTAAATCATACAGAATCTTGCAGCAGCTTCTTAGGAGCATGACAGCCATTTTCATGCCTGTGCCAGCCCCTTCAAAAAGAAATTTCTCAAAGCGTCCTGGTTTGAGCTAGAACAGAACTAATTATGTTCAGTGATTTTCCTTTCAGCAGGATTGGTTTGCATCCAAGGTCACTGCTAAATCTTGTTTATCACATTGATGGTGCAGAAAGTAAAGGCTGCACCTGCAGGGAGGAGCAGACAGAACAGGTGACCCTAAACTGACCAACAAGGCATTCCAGCCAATATACATCATATTCAGTGTAAAGCTGAGGGATCACAGGGTCAGTCCCTCTTCTTCAATGACTGGCATCTGAGGAGGACTCTGTCTGTTCTGCCTTTGATCCTGATGTGTCTGTTCCTGAATCCAGCACTAGAATCCAGCTCCTGAACCTTGTTACCATCTTCCACTGAGCCCATTCTGGGATTTCCACTACTGCCTGCTCCACAGCACCAGTGGTGATGGTGATGTAATTTGCCATCAGGTGGAGTTGGGTTCAATGCTGCTTTTGTATATATTCCATTTGATTGTTATTTTCATTAAAGCTGTTTTAGTTTCCTTTTCTAATTGCTAAGTCTCCCTTATTCCCTTTCCCTTCCCCTTTGTGCAGGGAAATGGGTTAACAGGGAGCATCTGTTAAAGGTCTAACANCCCATTTTTCCTGGCAGTCTAGAAGATAAAGAATGTGTTTTTGCTGAATCAATATCACTTTACATGCCTCTTACCTAAAAGATGTTCTGTACTTGTTATAACATATCTAGAAAATTTCCAACCTCAGTCCTGCACAAAGTGCATGCTACACCACTGTCATCAAGAACAGTAAATTAGGGATATTAACAGAGTATTTACACAAGGAAACTCATTAAATGTGTCCTGTTCTCAACAGGAAGGTTGTTGAAACTGAGAGGGGCTAGCATACGAAGAGCAATAGGCCATTTGTACAAACTCTTCTCCTGCTACAGTTTCTAACAGTGTTTGTCTTCAGCTTCCCATGAGGCATTTGCATTAAAAAAGTTGTTTCTTTAATTTGTAATAATGGTGGCAAACAATAAAACTCATTCTCCTGGAATTGCTACAGGGTAGTGTTGCTGGAATAGGCAGTGAGGAACACAGGAGAAGGCAGGGCAAAGCCAGAGCCCTCAGCAGTAGCACTCCAATAGTAGTCTTACTTTTGAAGGCAAATATTAGCTTTGTGCATAGCAAAGGAGTTTTGCTAATTAATACCCTGAGACCACACTACTACATTTTAGATCTCACTTCTCGTTTTTTGCATGTTATCTCCTTATCTTGTTAATGCCTTGTTCTCAGAGGAGTCATGAGGATAAATATGTGCACAAATATAATTTAAGCAAATGTGGTAGCAAGGAGGACCTTGGAAGTATGCAGTCAGTGAAAGAGAATACTTCACTTCTCCAGTATCCCCTTACAGGATTATAAAGCAGTGACTTTGTGAGCCATCTGTGACTCTATCTCTCATCTCACATTTCTTGTGTTCTTCAATACGGTTCTAGTCCATCTACTCAATTCATTTTTGCTCATAAAAAAATGTGCATTCTAGTTGGTTCAAACTGAACAGAAGAGAATTGTGTGATTCGTGCTCAAGTGGGAGTGAGAATTAACTGAATCTCTAGGCAGCAAAAATGGAAAATGTGGTGTAAACTGTCTGACAATTACTTCAAAACATAAGCAGTAGGCATCACTGGGATTTGAATCCCATTAAACATAGGAATAGCACAGGAAAATTGATCAGGACACCTACAAAATAAACTGATCTACTTGCTTTGCAGACATTTCTCTTGTCTAGACTATCCCAAAAGGGATAACTGGGGAAGTGACCCTGGGTAACAGGTTATCCAGACATAGCAGTTCTCTGGCACTTTTCCACTCAGTTATTTTCAAACCAGCTGACTGCAGCCTAGTTTCTGATGCCAGATACTCAAGCACCACTCGAATATGGTACTTGAGTTCTGTCTCTTAAGACCATCTCTAAATCATACAGAATCTTGCAGCAGCTTCTTAGGAGCATGACAGCCATTTTCATGCCTGTGCCAGCCCCTTCAAAAAGAAATTTCTCAAAGCGTCCTGGTTTGAGCTAGAACAGAACTAATTATGTTCAGTGATTTTCCTTTCAGCAGGATTGGTTTGCATACCAAGGTCACTGCTAAATCTTGTTTATCACATTGATGGTGCAGAAAGTAAAGGCTGCACCTGCAGGGAGGAGCAGACAGAACAGGTGACCCTAAACTGACCAACAAGGCATTCCAGCCAATATACATCATATTCAGTGTAAAGCTGAGGGATCACAGGGTCAGTCCCTCTTCTTCAATGACTGGCATCTGAGGAGGACTCTGTCTGTTCTGCCTTTGATCCTGATGTGTCTGTTCCTGAATCCAGCACTAGAATCCAGCTCCTGAACCTTGTTACCATCTTCCACTGAGCCCATTCTGGGATTTCCACTACTGCCTGCTCCACAGCACCAGTGGTGATGGTGATGTAATTTGCCATCAGGTGGAGTTGGGTTCAATGCTGCTTTTGTATATATTCCATTTGATTGTTATTTTCATTAAAGCTGTTTTAGTTTCCTTTTCTAATTGCTAAGTCTCCCTTATTCCCTTTCCCTTCCCCTTTGTGCAGGGAAATGGGTTAACAGGGAGCATCTGTTAAAGGTCTAACAGACTGTCCTGACCCTAAACTGTGACAAGAAGATGAGAGCTACATATTCTCTTGACATGATACAGGTTTTTAATGTGGAACAAAGTTACTAACATTTGTGCTTTAAATATACACATACCCATTTTCAGACAATACTCAGGCACCTTAATAAAGGTCCCTGATTTTTTTCAGTCCTCAGCTACCACAGGGCTGATGTTCTTGCAGTGTCTTTGGTAGTTGGTCAGCAAATTTTGAAAGTATTTGGTTTTAACTTTACTAATTCCAATATAAGGCAAAGAAATCTTGGCAGAGCATGGAAATGAAAGAGAAAGACCCATTTTAGCTCAGCAGGCTGAGGCTGGAAGCTCTGTCTATGACTGCATGAAGTTTTATTGATCCTCACTGAAGTTACACATCAACAAACAAATGTGGTAAATGAAGTTAATAATTCCCTCAGTTTCAGTCTCCATTTTTTAATCGCCAAACATTACCTGGAATGTAAGATGTTACAAAATAATATTTAAATGTTTGTACTGAGTACTAGGAAAGGTGAAGGTGCTCTCATCTTACTAAATATGCTGCTATTCATTGTGTTTAACAAAACGTGGTGATAATATTGCTGAAAATCATGAACAATGCCTCTGAGCAGAATCCTGGACACTGCATGTTCAACTCCAATTGTCTGTGTTAAGAAAGGGCTACCAACAAGTTAAGGAACACAGGGTAGAGATGGATCCTGTTCCCAGAAACTGGAGAATTGTATCATGCTGTCACACATTAAAAAAATACCAAAATCCACTGTAAAATCTTCTTCCAGCTTGAAGTTCAAACGTCAAAGTTTAGACCTTTGAAGAAGGTTCATATTTTATTGAACAGATTTCAAGAAGCCCAGCTTTATGTTTTCAAGCTGTCTAATAATGCAAGTATCTCATCCTACAAGCTAATTTTCACATTGTAATGTTTTAGCTCTTCTGACCTAAGAATATAACACACATTATCAAATATTTTAGATATTCAAGCATTTATGTCACTACTGGATACCAGTGAAATTAGATTAGCAGTAAAATAAGGTACAGCCTCTGGACTTGGCCTTTGGAAAGGAAAACAAAAATGAGATTTTACTTTTTATTTTACTGTAGTAACCAAGTTCAAATAGTGAAGCCTGGAATTACTACAGGGGATGAACAATACAAAAATGAAGAGGAGAATGCAGGAACTCTCTAAAAGACAGATTAATACCAGAATTTTTTGAACCTCTTCCCCAGAACCCCAGCATACAGTCAGGTGAAGTGGCAGCACCATTCTTGGGGAACATAAAGAAAAGTCTTTTGGTGTCTTGCTCCTGCTAGAAAAGGAATGCTGAGTGGAATTCAACTTGCCTAACTGAAGAGAAGATTAAGATATTAGTTAAATACTGACTTCTAACTAGTCTGTGACTGATTAGTCACCCTCCAGATTCCTCTTCCAATCAATTGAAGGATATGTATTTGGAAAGAGTTTGACTAAACATATATGTCTACTTCAGGGTGAGCTGTATCCTGGGAATTCTCATTTTCTCATAGACTGCAAAATCATTCTCTCATTGACTACAAAAGGAATTTAGTGTGATGAACATGGCAGGAGACATCTACACTGTAGATCTCTGCATTTGATCAGATAAATCCACCTCCAGAGTACATAGTCCCACTGAAAGGAGCTTACTCCACTTCCATCTGTTCTCAAGAATATGATGAGCAAGTTCTCATTCCACTACAATGTGCTCACTATTCATGGGATGGGAAAAAGAGAGAACTTGTGGAACTTTTAATTTACTTTTATTGTTTTGCCATTGAGAGACTACAAGAGATAACTGATTTGTCATCAAGATCCTTGCTGTCAGGGGGCTGTTACCACACATCCTTTATTTGGTCAAGGTAGCCAAGCAGTCTCTTCTGCCATAAATCAAGGTTTTATATATGATCACAGACTCTTATATGCACTACCTTTCTTATTTTTATTGTCTTCTTTCTTATACCTAGGCAGCATAATGCTTCAGGCTTTTAACTAAAGTATAAGGGGACAAATACTGGCAACCAGATGGTAGAATTTAGCTGAGAGAACAAAAAAGTGAAGTACTTTCCCTTGCCTGGAAAAGGAGGAGACTCTGGGGAAGATAATTTTTACCAGCATTTAGTGAGATTTTCCATTCTAGGCAGAAGTCACACAGCTGGCTCTGAAGAGCATCAAAACCTGTTAAATCTTCAGCATTTTGACACTTTCTTGAAACAGGGAAGTGCATGCCTGTGATGTTTTTTGTGATGACCTTTAAGGTGTTGTGGTGCAGATTATTACTTATGATGATTGCAATGACCAAGGAGTTTTGCTACTCAATATGTTTAGTTAGGACATGCAATGGATCTAGCATTCATTTCTGAAATTTTCCATGACAGTGGCACTCATCCTTTGACAAAGTTTCCTCATTTACGATATTACAGATTTGTTCATACCATCAAAACAGATTTTTTGACCTTTCCATCTGTTATCAGTCATCATTTTATTCTTTTTATTAGTTAGTGTCCTGGTTTGTGTTCAGTGATTTGCTTTGCAGCTCAGTTCTAACTAACTGCCGTGTCTGAAGCCAGCAGCCTGTTCTCACAGGCAGTGTCTGCTTCCAGCATTGATAACATCCCATGCCTAGAGTTAATACCAAGGGTGGTGTGCAGACCAAGGCCACTGCTGGATCTTCTGTGCCACATTAGGGGGTGCAGAAAGTAAAAGGCTGCACCTACAGGGAGGAGTGGACAGGACAGGTGACCCTACACTGGGATCAACAAGGGATTCCAACCCATATACATCATATATGGTATAAAGCTGAGGGATCACGAGGGTCTCACTCTTTTGCTCAGCTCAGCTTAGGTCAGGTCCTCTTCTGGTTTCTTCTTATGGCATCCAAGAAGGACTCTGTCCATTCTGCCTTTGATCCTGATCTGTGTGTTCCTGAATTAACTGTTAAGAATTCCTTTCCTCTGTACAAACCAAAATGTAAATGCTAAACAGGCAAAAACCCCTTTTTTTGTCATGCTCATTGCAGACGTTGTTTATCACTGAAGACAGTGAGTACTGAAAAATCACAGCTCAAGAATGTGCAATAGCAGTGAACTTCTCTTCCTTCTCCACAAATTGTTTTCACTTCCTGAGGGAAAAAGCAAAAATAGGAATAAAATGCATGTACCTCCCATGTGCTTTCTAATTGGTCCGCCTCCAATTTACAAAGTATTATACTGTGGTTGCAATTAACTGAACATTATTTAAGACATGTGGGATACTTTTTTTTTTGTCCTTAGGCTGCAAAAAGTCATCAAGAGTAAGTATAGATCTGAAATGATACTTCAGGCAGAAGATAGTACTGAACCATTTTTTTGTCACTGAGTCAGCCTTGGTCTCCAGGCCAGTGAGAGGGATAGAAATTAAGGTAGGTTTTCTTTTAAAAACACTGAAATGGATTTTTTTTTCTTTTCTGATCCAATCCATCCTTTGATCTTATTACATTTCTGTAAAAGCTTTCTCTTAGGAAGTGCTGTTCTGTGGATGTCTTGAAGAGTGCTGCTTATGATGTTTTATTTGAAAAAAAAAAAGGTATAGCAGCACAGGATCCAAAATGATAAAGGTGCTAGCAATTATGTTGTCTCACATAGGCAGGAGGTAGTTGGTAGTTAACAGAGCATCAAGGAATTCACCATTCCTTTGCTATTTCCTTGTCCATTCCACTGAGCTAAATTTATATGGAAACTTGATTCCAGTCCCTTCTCTTTTCCCTCTGCTTCTTTCTCCCTTGTTGAAATGATTAAAAGGATGAGAGAGGAAAAGGAGAAGTGATTCAAGATTGAAATGTCAGTGCTGATGGAAAGAGAACAGAGTTGTGCAATGGAGAATTTAAGCATGATACCCAGAGACAGACTTTCACCTGTTTTCATTTGCAAAGTCACAGGAACATTGCAGAGAACTGTGGCTATTATTTCCAGAGCTGGATTGCTCCCATTACACTAATGGTGTCTTGCTAATTTGAGCCAGCCTGCAACAATAAACTGAGTAATAATGATAAGGAAGGTCCAAATAAAGGTAAGAAAATTCAAGGTGTTATTCATACGTTGCAGCTTGGGAACCACATAACTAAATAGCTGTAATTTATTTTTTCTCCCCAGAAAATTGAGTATTGACATGAGAAATACTCAGAATAGCTTTACCTTTAATTCATTCTACTCTCGAGAGTGCAAAAGTTTGACCCTACTAACTGCATTGCAAAGATTTATACTTCATCAGACTGGGGTGAGAAAAGAGGAGCAGACATGAAATAAAAAGTGGAAAAAGACTAAATAATTAAGAAGTAATGACACAGGTGGCAACAGAAGGGCAATGAGAAACAAATCTATGAAAATGCTATGAAATGCATGAAAAAAGCATATCAAAAATCAAGTTTTCACACCAATATGAACAAGGAGATCTCAATACTCATGAATTAGAAATGGTGGATTAACATTTTACTTAATGTGCAAACACATTTTAGGGTAAAAAAAAATATGGGGGTAATGAAAATATGTGTATTTGAGGGTCTCAAATGAATATTATGAATTTTTAAAAGTTGCCTGCATAAAATATGACTATATAATAATAACTGCAGCATATGAAAAGTGTGAATTATATGATAAGGCATCTAATAGGGAAAGATGAAGATTCAGAACAATATATCAATAGGAAATTTTCAACTTTTTTTTTACTGTCTTTGAACACTTATATGTATTAATTTTGTTAAGTTTTGACAAATCCATTAGCCTGGTGGAGTTTCTGCATGTCCAGCCTGTAGCAAGGCTGAGCACATGTTCCCAACATGCACACAACCACATTTGCACACATACATGTGACCCTGGGGCCTGCTTGTCCTCCTGGTAACCAGCTCTCAGCCTCTCTGATTTCTCCAGTAACTGGGCCAGGTTTATAGCTGCTTTGGTAACTAACCACCAGACCTCTTACCCTAATTACTGGCTGGTGAGGCTTGATACTTGCTAATCAATGCTGACATACACACTAATACACACATATATACTGATCTCTCTGTTTGCCAGTATGACCCATGGTCTTACTCTAGTTGCTGCACTTCAATCTCCATGAAATGTGCACACAGAATAGAGTCCCCCACCAGAAAAATAGAAATGGAGTTGAGTGGGAAGATAACAGAGAGAGCACTGATGATGCAGAGCATGGCTAGACAAGTGTACTGAAAACCTATCCATTTACACACTACCAGCCCCTTTTATCCCCTTTTCCTCTGTTTTCCCACACTTGTTCCTCCCCAAACATTATTAAAACCTCCCACACCTGCCTTTGTTTCCTCCCCTAAACATCCCCAAATAAGTAAGTACAAGATGTTCTTCCTCTGCATCTCATGAGTGCATCATGAATCCTACACACCCTAGGCAGTAACCTCCCCTCAAGCTGAAAGTGCTCTGGGGAAAGTCCCCCACCCATTGCCTCATCTTGACAGGTTTCCCACCTAGCCCATGGTGCCCTCAGCTGCCCTGCACCAGCCCTGGGAGGAGCTGAGACAGGGCTTTCTCTTACTGAGTTATTTGCCCAAACACCTGAAAACAGTGTCAAGGATCTACTTCCAACAGCCTTCATGCTCTTTCTGTCAAGTCTGACCTGTGGTCTGCACGCCTCAGACCTGAGTTACAGAAAGTAACTTACTTGGAAGAAGATGGGAGTAGGTAACGTACAAAAAATTAGTATTTTTAAGACAAGTGAATGGAAAATTAGACAAACAGCTTCCATTTTAAATGTATTTTATTAGGGTAGGAAAAATAATTTCAATACCCAACTCTTCATACATTCTCAAGCTGACTTTTTATACGGAGCCAAAGGCAAGTCATGGTCTCCATGAAGTGTGGGTACCTGCTCATCACCCTTCCACCATGGATACGTAAGCAAACTCTTTCCCTGCTCCTATGCTTTTTTTTCCTCTGATATCAGATGTTTCACAGTTCTCCACTGAGAAATATAATGACAGTGAAAAAGGAGTAGGATAACAGTCATGGGGAGTGGTGTAATAGACAGTAGGCACAGTGTTGTTCACAGTATCGCAGTGTTCACTTGTTTTCCAAAGTGAATGAGCTTGGTGACCTTTAAAATCTGTTCCTGCTGCTTCTGCAGTTTGTTTCTTACCCACTGCCACTCCACTCAAGCCACTTGACCCCAGTGTACATTTGGCACAGCACAATTCTGGAAGAGGCAATATATGCAGTAAGTAGAGAAGCTTTCTTTAAACTTTTGTGTTTTGTCTCCTTTGGGTTCAAGACTTGCCTGGGGTTTTTGATTGTTTTGATAGCTCTTTTGTTTGTTTGCTTTGCTATACAAGATGATTTATTTAAAATAATTGTTTCTTATTAATTATGACTACCATCCTGATTAGTATTGCTATGAGTTCTCCCAAGCAGAGACTGGTATGCAGGGCCTGGCACCATACAGACAAGAAGGACAGGAGAAAGGGTCTTGGAGTTGAAATGGAAGTGCAAAGAATAAAAAAATATTGACCAACACAGTCCTATCTGCTTCCTAGATTTCTGGGTAGTGACTTTGTGCTTGCTAACAGCTATGAAATGAAAAACATTGCCTATCTGCTCTGAGTTATGGTTACATGACTTACTGGTGAGACTCCAGGTGTGTTACTATTGAACACGTGGGACAGCTTATTTTGTCCAGGACTGAGTTTAACTCAGAATTTCTGTATTTTGAGTAGAAAGTAAGCTCTCCTTCTCTGGTCAAGAAATAAAAGAAACATTATTTTCTAGCTGTTCATGCTTTCCTAAGCTATGAACCCCCAGTGGTGTGATACATTTTCAGAGTTGTTTTAGGCTAGTTTGGGAGCTGTTTCTTAGGGGAAGTTAGACAATGTTTGTTTCTCTTTTTTTTTTTTTCTTGTGTTAGGGATATGTATTTGTTAAACTATAGATAAGAACAAGCAATCAGACTGTGTCATCTCTAAATTTCTAAGTCCCCTCTGCATACTAGAGAAATTGTCCAAAGTACTTACGTATTATTAATGTACAGTATTACAACTTCTTACATAAAGTTAGCAAACCATATAAGTTTATCCCAATGCATTTAGAACTTAAATAATTTATGTATTTTATGATTATTTAGCTATCAAATAAATTCATTAAGATGGTTTGCTGCAGGTTTTCTGATTTATACATCCACTACATGCGGTTTTTCAGAGACATAGGAGGGCAAATGTAAAAAATCATTCTATATCCACAAAATACTCAAAACATATATTGTTTTTGTAAAACTACTTTCAATTATTAAAGTATTCCCTTTACAAGTACATAGAAAATTCAGGTAATCTGGAATTAAAAGTGCCAAAGAGGGTGGCTTAACCTTCACAATACAAAGAGCTTTGATGCTTTAAGATTCTATCAATCAGTTACATTTGACCATTTATTTGTTTTCAGCTGTCTGCTCTGAAGGTTCACTCTCTTAGAATTGCACATCATCTGACCCCTACATGCCAGCCTCTGGGCAAAGTTGCTTGGCTAAGTTTAAAAGCCCCCATCTACTGTGGCTCAATCTAAGCTGAGTGCCTTCCATTCAGGCAAGCAACCTGTGAGCGAAGCTGGGTTAGACAGGCAGTAGTTGCCCGGAGAAAAATACTTTAACTAGTAATATGTAACAGGTAATATTTTAACCTGTTACAGCTTTTTCAGAATAAAACCTAATTTAGATCACAGCCAGACAAAATTAATCTGGCCCCAAGACCAGATTTTCCCTCAGACTATTCACACCTGTGACCCAGCCCTCCATATTCTGCCTCTAACAGGGTGGGTTTTCTCATTCCTACACTGTCACAGAGCAGAAGAGCTGTGCAGAAAAAGCACTGGAGTGGTGAAGCAGCAGCAAACAGCTGGGATGCTCATCTTTTAATCCAGCTCATCATAAGAGTTCATCTGACTTCCCTTTGCAAAGCAGACTGAAATGACTCAGGCAGCAGCAGAGACTGGGTGGTGTGAGCTGTGTTGGTAGCAGCCATGACTACAGCTGCTGTCAGCGGCTGCAGCACGGACCCAGCTGTGTGACTAACAGGCTGATAGGGATAAGGCCATGCTCTGATGGCCAGAGGTGTGACAGCACTGGTGAGACCCCACCTTGAGTACTGTGTCCAGTTTTGGACACCCCAGTTCAAAAAAGATAGAGATTTGCTGGAGAGAGTCCAACGCAGGGCCACCAAGATGATTAGGGGAGTGGAGCATCTCCCTTATGAGGAGAGGCTGAGAGAGTTGGGGCTCTTTAGCCTGGAGAAGAGGAGACTGAGGNCTGGAGACACTTAAGACCCGCCTGGATCTGTTCCTGAGAGACTTGGTCTAAGTGATCCTGCTCAGGCAGGGGGGTTGGACTAGATGATCTTCTAGGTCCCTTCCAGCCCCTAATTTCTGTGATTCTGTGATTCTGTGATTCTGTGACAGCATCCCACACCTCTGCTGCAGGTGCTCGTTCTCTTGCAGGCTCACGTGAGCTCCCACACCTCTTGCTGCATTCCAGCAGCGGATTCGTGAGTGTTCTGTACGTACAAAACCAGAGGGCTTGGCTCAGGCCACACGTGCGGTGTAACTGGAGAGACCTGCTGCCAGAGGTGCTCTCTAGCAGATAACAGGGTGGTGTGTGCCAAAGGGCAAGGGAGGTGAAGGCTCCCCCACACCAGAGACAAACCTACAGCTCCCATCAATACTGAGGAACACCCCAGAGTGGCTGTTTGCCTCAGCTGCTCATCCATAATAACTTAGGTCAGAAGAGCAGATACTGTCAGAAGTCAGCTCCATCACAGGTCACCTCTGAGTCACCTCTCTGAGTCACCTCTGCCTGGTCTTGTTGCTGGCTACAGAGCTCCCAGCTACAGACCAGTGTGGGAAGGAACAGTCTCCTTTCTGTAAATTGTCTTTACTCCATTGTTGTGCTGTTGCTGGTCCCTCACCTGCTGACCCACCATGTCTTGTGAATGCCAGGCACCCAGGGGTGTCCATCTGCCTGGGGTGCCCCAGCTGGCTCCTTCTGCCCAACAGGGCTGCTGCCCATGAATGAGTCAGGCAATAAGTCATTTTCTGGAGAGTGACAAGCAAGCATACAGCAAAACTGGCTTTTATTTGGCTTGCAATATGGTCTTAGGAAAATGACTCGGCCTTGGCATATGATGCATTTAGATGGAAACAGAAAAAGGTGCAGTTTCTTCTGGCTTGAGTGCAGAGCTGCAGCTCTCAGAGACTGCCAGACTGCTCTGACCAGCCAGTGCAGAGGAAGTTTGGTGAACAAGCTGAAATGATAAGCCCATCTGTTTCACTGATGGACAATAAAAGGCTTTAATGTGGCCTGTGTTGCTGGTGCCAGTCCTCTCTGAATGTTCCTCTGCACAGCTAAGAAGCAGAGAACAAAGGGTCAGAGAACCAAAAGGTCTAATAAATACAATAAAAATAAATACTGCAAATACTTGACAGATATCAAGAACTGCAGAGAAGGCTTCTATGCTTTCAACCAGTCTGTGTCATAAGGTCTTAGTGCAGGAAAAAAATCCAACAGCCTTTTCATACAATTTTTATGATGGCCTCCTCCTGCCATTCTAGTAGAAGTTTCACAGGTAGAGAAGTTGCTTAGGACACAAGAAGGTCATTACAAACAAAGGAAATTAATTAACAATAATAAAACGATCTTGTGCACATATGGCAATAAAATAAGAAGTTCTGCCTCTCTATATAATGCAATATTTATTTCGTTATAATTGCCCATCTCTCCAGAAGAAGTAATTTTAGCTTCATCTCTTTTTAAATGCCTTCCTTTTCTTTGCATAACAAGCTGGCATTCAGCACCATAGGAAAGAATCCAAGCTCAGAGGCGTCTTTGTAGAGAAAAAAATCTGTGAACACAGTTTCTCTCAAAGGAGAAATTGAGTGTTCTTGTCCCTGCAGATGCACAAACGTAATACTAGCAAGGACCTTTTACATGGTTTTTTCCATGCTTGCGTTCACTGTGACTTTTCATGCTGGGTACAGGATTGAAAGTTGGACTGACAAACACGCTGTGTGTTATTACAATCACATTTTTTAAATCCTCTGGATGAGCATGTGGGTTTGCATTTCACTCTAAAGCATTTCATTAGGAAACTGAGTAGCAGAATAGCAGTTACCATTAATAAAGTGTTTTCAAAATGACAGAGCTATAGAATATGCAAATAACAAAAAAGTACAGCCAAGTATTTTGCAATTTTCATATCTATTTTCAATATATATATATTTTGGAGGGACACATTTTTAACATGACAGTCTTAACTTGCATCTAAAGTACACACACACACATATATATATATTTCAGAAGGCACATATGATGGAATAGAAAACTTATCTCTATCTCTCCAGCTGTCAGCTTTCAAACCTCATATTCTGGAATGAGGAAGTCTTCCTAATAGATGCCCAAACAAATTGATTTCTAGTACTTCATTTGCTTCCTATTATAGCTTTGGGAGATAACACTGAGAGTAAGAAATGATCAAAAATGTTATTTATTTAATTCTTACAATATAGCAAGTGAAAAAGTCCAGCCAAACTATTGAATGTATTCTTATAAAAAAAAAAAAAGGAAAGTGATGGTTTCTTTTCCAAAGAACCAGATGTTTAAAAGATAAGACAGATGTGAGTGGCTAAGATGATAAGATCAACATACAAATCATATTGGGGCAGACAAGAACAGGACATGCAGGTAATTGGTTAAAGCTTGTCTGCATTCAACCAGGAACTTTCCACAGTTTTCCAAGTATGTAGATTATGAGATCACAGGGTTTTTTTTTGTTGTTGTTTTTTTTTTACTTCAAAAGGAAATACATTTTTTACCCACTGAGCCTTTTGGAAGTTCAATGAATTGGAATACTGTTGCTTTACACATCACACTTAAAAGACAAATGATAGCAGTGGAGGAGGAGTGTCTCAAAGCAGCTCTGTCAGTCTCTGTCACTGTGGAGAAGCAATAGTAGAGAACCACAGATTCAAGAGGCAATCTTGAATATTGATCTTTGTGGACATGCCTTGCAAACTGCCAGGGTCTGGGCTTCTTTTTTTGGAAGCTTAACATGGCTTTTAGCAAGCATAAATATAGCTGCACAAGTAGTGAGAAGCTATTTTTGAACATTTTGGTCACTGCTAAATACAGAATTGCTAACCCAATCATTCAGAAGTCATGATTCAGGTCCCCAGAATGAGAAGGCTGGCCTAAGTATGTAGATCCTTTTTTATCTGCTGTTTGTTTAGCTTACTGAAACTTTAGAATATTTCTGGATCATGTCTTCAAGCACTTAGATGCAAACCTGAAAATGGATATTTAATCAGAGTTTATATTTGCCTCTAATTCACATGGTTCCTGGAGCTGGGACTTAAAGAATTCTTCCTAATGATGAGAAGATATTTTCTTTGCTTATCTGCCAAAGTGTCTGTTATATTGGTAGCTGAAATGTCTTTAACAAAAAAGGGAAATGTCATCAGACAGACCATCAGAGGACTGAGGCAACATTCAGCTCCCACCTACCATTGTTTTCAGAGCTTTGGTACAAGGGGAGCACAGTATCTCAGGGGGGACATCAGTCAAACCATGGCTCATGCAGCACAAATACATGAAAGTCACACAGCACACAGATATCATGGCACAAATGTCAACTACTCTGAGGAATACTTGCAAGAGGCATTAGCTTAATTTTTTTTGATGAATGCTTCATACAAGTAATTCTAATTTGTGATGCATTTGGGAGGGGTTTTTTGTTTTGCAATTTTAAACGCAGCTTATAAGCAGAATGGGGTTCTAACTTTATCCAGTGAAATTAAAATAATATATTGCTTGACCAGTTGTAACCTTAAGCCCAATATGATGTAGAACATCCTCAGCTTCTACTCACCAGCAAATTTTAAACTTGGCCAACGCTGCTAGCAACTGAAAATTCCTGCAAGAATGGCTTATTGTCCTCCTCCCCTTGAAAGGGTCCCTTTTTAAGGAATCAGTGTCATAAGAGCTGGTGACTCTTTCGTTTCTAAAAGCACATGAAAATACTTTTTTTGTGGATGAAGCATCCTTTATTCACTATTGTGTTTTTCCTGGAAATACCTCATAACCAAATTCATGCACAGGGAATATACTGGCCTTTTCAATAGTACAGATAAGCAAGCTTCCCTTCTATAAAATACTTTTAGCATCGTTTTCTATTGCAAGATTCTCAACCAGTTTTTGCTGAAAATTAAGAGATTTGTCCTAGCACCACAACATCTGATTATTATTTTAGTAGCCATTCACTGAATACCTGTTTGATCTTCTGTTTGCTCTCATGAACTCCATTTTTTGCCTTACAGGGGCATTCTTTTCCCTGCATAAAATTAACTAAATGTATTTCTGTAAAAATACTGTAATAACACCAGGTAATTTCTTGTAGCTCTCAAAGATTGCTGTGTGTCTCTTTAACCCTTGCTTCTGCTTAGATGTTTCAGAGTCTGCTTGGTACCTATGAGGGAACAAATAGTCTGGCTGGGAAGGGCATGGGTAGGGCTTGCATCACCCTGACCGGTTCCTGCTTGTTGAGCCAGCTAGGCAGCCCAAGTCAGAGGTTACACCTTCCCAAAACAGGTGGAACTTGAATACTCCTCTAAGTGTACTAGAGAGCTGGGAGGAAAGAACCAGAGTCCCTGAACAATTTCTTATGGGTTTTTGTCTAACCAAGAGGCAAAGCACCTCCCTGGTCACACTGTTAGTACCCCTAACCATGCAGATATCGTGGATCATGTAGCACACATGACTCACACCACAATAACCTGCAAGTCGAGTCAGTGTGGGCCATGCTCTCTGCCACCACCCATGGAGCTAAGGGGGTAGAGCACTTGGGCAAGGGAAGGACAAACAGAAGCTGTGCAATGCAATTCCCCTGCAGGCTCGTGACAGGTCATCACTCCCCAGACCAGGAGCAAGGTGTCCTGCAACAACAATGAGCTGGCCTGGGACATGTCTGGCCATCTGCTGTGACCTCACCCTCCTGTAGAGACACAGGGATTTCTCAACAGGTCACTGATGAATTTGCAGTTCTTTTGTATTTCCAGTGTTTTCATTAAGGTTTAGCCCTACCAAATGCAGATTAAATGCATACCTACATAGCCTTGCAAAGGCTTTCTGAAATACTAAACAATGCACAGTTCCTTCTGTGCCTTTCCATTTTACAAAGAACATGCAAAACAGGCCAGTTTGGTTTAAAGACTTTGAACTAGATTGAAAATATTATTACTAATTATCTTATGTGGATGGAGGCTAGGGTTTTGGAAATGTTTCTTTCCTTATCTAGCAATTTAAGAAAACCTGAACCTTGACTATCAAGTGCTGCTGGTGGCACTGTAAAGAACATCCAGGCTTTTTTTTACAGCTAAGGAGTCTCTGTACTGCTCTGATATTTTGCAGATAGGGAGCATGATGCTGGATGAGCATTCAACAGCTAAACTGTGCAGGCTGTCCTTAGTAAAAAAAAAAAAAGTGCATCTTTTTGGCACCCAAACTGGGTCTTATTTTATTGATAAGAATAAACTTTTTTTTCTACTTAAATGAGACAGTAAATTTCACAGTAAATAAGATTTTCACAGTAAGATAATGATGGATGTCTATAATGTATGCCAGCAGCAGCAGCTCTATTTTTGATCTAATTATACTGGTCAAAACTGCACACCTTTTTATAATTTTATGCTGCAATGGGAAGAAATTCAGTTACGCTTATAACCACTTCTGCAACTGTATTTATAGTTCTGCCAGTTTTTCCCAATATAAATACAAGAAGAAAACCTTTTTCGGCTAGGCAGATGATACAGAAACAAAGATCATTCTGAGGCAGAATGCTTTGGAACAAAGTGCCATGTAATCCAAGCATGTGGAAGCAGAAGAGTCAAGTGAGAAGCATGGTTCACAAATGCATCATAATAAATTACATAAACTAAACTCAATTAGTTATTTCTAAGACAGACTTCTTTCTCTGAAAAAAAAACCCAGCTAAATGCAGTGCAGACAACCACTGTTCAATGAATACTTAACCAGGTTAATATATGGCTCAAGTTAACACTAGAAAGGCAGTACCTACCACATCTTCTTGTTTCTGCTGTTCCATCCTTTCTGTATCTGCTGCACATAACTATGATTACCAACAGAACCTACCATTACATATCACATGTGTATGTGTCCTGTAATGGCTGTAATTGGAGTTATCTAAGGATATATCTTAATGCCCTCTCTCATATTATGCAACCACAGTATTATATTTCTAAATTAAAAAAATAATCAAACAAAAAGATTAACTTTTAAAAAGAAGCAGTTAGAAAGCATAGCAGACTTGCTTTGTGACATCATGTAGGTAAGATGGCTCATTCTTTATGCAGCTCTGAATAAAGACACTGAACACTTAAACAGTATCTTTCAGATTATTTTTATATGCAAATAGACACATTTTCATGCTTCTAGGACACTGGTGACCAACATGAGCACAACTGTTTTATGTTGAATATTCATATTCACTCATGAATATAAGGGTCTGTGAATGTCAAGATGGTGATCAGATTCACTCCTGGTTTGCACTAAAAATTGCAAATAGTATAATATGAAGAAAACTTCTCAGTGCACCTTAGTTACTGAGCTGCCGATCAAGTAGGAAAGACATTCAATGGCATATTTAAAAGGCTGGTTGCTTGTTACCGTTTTGTCAGGCAGAAATTTTTTAAATTCAAAAAGATCATTTGATCTTACACTTCACAGGAAACTGGACTCTGTGATGATAACCTCACAAGCTGTGACTGTGACACCTACTACTTGTAGCTTTCTAGGAGACTCATTCTCACTGCATTACATCAGAGAGTAATTTTGATAGCTGTGCCCTTACCCTCTTTAGACAAGTGATGAGGCAGGCAAAACATCCCTTTCTGAAGTCTATGTCAGCTAGTTACTTCAGGGAGAGACATCCATTCACAGTTAAATTCTCTTATTCAACACTCTGGTTGGCAGGCTGCTGTGGATACGACAGGAAGACTTGGAACAGCTGTAAGAAATGTAGCACAAAGTGTAACTCTGAAAAATACTTGTAATAGATTTTAAATATTTGCCATGCTAAACATGTGTACAAACTATTTTCTAATCAGGCAGTGTGATAATTAAAATAGATCAGACAGCCTAGCTGAGGTGCACTGCCATGAACAGGGAAGACCACAGAGCCAATTAATTTCTTAAGGTTGGGAAAACCTTACCCAGGGAGAACAACTATTGAAATTAGAGGATTTTAAGATTTTCAGAATCTGACTTTGTATAAATGAATAAGAATGTCACATTCAGTTTTTGCAGAGGGCTAAAGCTAATTACATCTAAATAATTCCAGTCCTGGTTTATTTGACATGTAAAATTCAATGGGTTTTAATTTAGAAAATTCTGATATTCAAATTGTATATTACCTGAACTGCAAAAGACATTGTTAATGGTAATTGTTCTTTTAAAATTTCTTAAAATAATTAACCTGCAGCCCAAGTATAAAATATAAAACAAAGGCAGTATCATCAACCTGGCTGTAAAACTTAATTAGTAAGAAATTACACAACTTCAGAAAGAAGGAGAAAAAGGACTTGCTTACCAGCTGCCCATAACACTACCACCACCAAAAACCAAACCACAAACCAACCAAAAAAAAATGAAAAGGAAACCCTACAAACTTATTTCCTGTCTTTGTACCAACACATTTGTTTTGGAATACTTTTATCCCTTGAGTGGCATAGGAAAGGTTAATGCTTCATCTCCATAGACTGCCTGGTTAACTGGTTGAGGTTTTTTTATTAGGCTAATGTACAGTCTAACTCAAAAGAAGTCACACAATGACATGGTTCAGGCAGTCAACTTGTGTTGATTTCAACTCTGTTGTGTGTTTTTGAACCTACATCCATCCTTAGGAGAGTTCAAATCACAGGGGACCTGAGGATGGGTTTCAGAAAGGTGAGGAGCACAAATACGTTTCATACAGCATCTATTTTTACTCACAAATGCATGAAGGCCGTGCTGAATACATTCTGAAACTCTTAAAGAGAACCTGCATATTATGGATCTTACAAATAACAGACTTGAGATCACTGGGATTATTCATGTTCTTTTATTTAATCCACCCTCCCATTCTGCTGGAATAATAGGAAAGGTAGATCATCCACCTTACCTGCTACTTGCTCTCCTCAGTTCCAGACAGACACAAGCCTCCCTAAAACAATGAGATGAGAAGAGAGCTGCTTAATCTGGCAAGGGAAAGAGAGGAAAAGGGCTCAGAAGCCTGTCTCAGTCAAGCAGGCATAATGTATTGCCTTAGAGTTTATCACCTGGGCAACAACAACTCTGTATTTATAATACATAATAATATTATTATTATAATATTTATATGATCTGCTGTCCAGCCTTTCATAGCTTTTCAAGAGATTGCAGCACTATCCTTTATGCTTGGTCATTATTTTTGTCTAGCAAGGTTTCAGAAGCAGTGTCATTCAGAACAAACATCCATGACTCCTGAGTTGCCTCATGGAGGTGCTACAGGCATGGAGGCTGCCTGTTCTCTAGCTGCTCAGCAGAGAATGCCACATGGATACTAATCAAAGGGTCATAAACTGGGTTCCTCAGACAGTTGTATCTGGAGACACTACTGCTGCCAGGAAAGCAGATGATCTCACATCATTCAATAGCTGAGTGCTGTGTGCTCTGTTTCCTGGCATGGATGCACCTTAAAAGAAGCATCAGTACCTGTGAAGAAAAGGAAATGCAAAACAATTGTAGGAATCATGATAGGGGCCAATAAGACCCAAATGAGAATAAAAAGCTCTTGAATGCCTTGAAATAATGTCAAGTGGCAGGTGATTGTCTCTTTAGAGTGTTTTATATCATAGGAACCTTGCAGGTATTTAGAAGAATGAAAATAGTCATGTTCACAGTGAGGTAACAGATTTTTTTTAAGTAAGGAAGTGGACAGAAATGAAGGTGTGAGAGAAACTCTGAAACACTGCACAACTGAAGACAACTGGGAGTTGTAGGATGATCATGATATGATTCTATGATCTTGCCATCCTCTAGTTCAGAGGCATTGCAACACACAGAGAGTATCTTAGATCCTACTGCTGTTCACCAAAACCAAGCCATCAATAGGATTACACCTCGAAACTTACCTTGAGAAGTTGTGGGTGCTAAATTATTCCAGATGATTCATAGCAAAAGGAGGAAGTGAATCCTATAAGCATTTATACATATGAGTAACTGTTCTCCCAGGGTTGCCCCACTGATTTCAGCATGTCTATTATGTAAGTGAACTGATGTGTATACAAATGTTTTCAGGGATTAATATTAAATGAAGATTAAAATTTTCTCATGGCTGTGTATAACTCCACAGAGCTGATGCAACAGCCAGGAGCTGCTGGAGTAAAGGAATATCCAGATACACTGCTTTCCTGTGAGTACTCTCACTTGATAGAGCTGTTGGAAGGAGGAGAGATGGACAAGATCTGTAGAAGATACCCTAGGCAGGGAAGTTTGATGTAGATCTCACAGCTGTTTCTTCTGGGATAATGCAGCTGCTGTAAGGCAGATATAGAAAGAATCTCAGATGCACAACCAAATATATTAAAAGATATAGTCAGGATTTTTTTTTATTTTATTTTCCTTTCTGGGCTGATGAAAAATAAATAGCATCACTTTAAAAGTTTTCTTATAAGCAAGAATTCAAACTTGCAAGACATTTGAAAACATGGAGAGCTGCACACAATAATGCACTAAACCGCACTGTCAGGCACACACAGAAAAGAATGGGTATGTTCTACACCTACAAACATTGTTTCAGAGGACGGGCTCCAAATCTTCAGCATAGCTTCTTTGAACATGAAATTACTGAACACACATGCACACAAGCACTGAAATTATCTTGGTCTTGCTTATATGTGCCCCACAGCTGGTCTGTTGGGGAAAAAATATACAGTATGATTCAGCAGGAGCCAAGACAGCTTTACACTAACTTACTCTGTTGTTGATAATCAAGTTCAAGTAGCACTAAATTCAGTGAAGTTTATTTTCACAGGGAAGACACAAGCTATAGTAGCCAGACAGTTAGAACACCTGCGTTGAATCAGAAACATTTTTGGTCTCTATATCTAAGAACAATCATTTCTGTGTCCTGCCCAGCTTTGCAGACACTACATCCAAAGACCAGCTTTACAGAGCAAAAGCAGTACTGCTTTAAGCACAGCAGAGGTTTGCTCTTCTCTTATGTGGCTCGTGCCATGTCACTGATGGCAAAGGCAGTGCTATAGACAGTTGCTTTTCAGGACAGGAAGCATAAAAAAAAAACCCCAAACAACCCAGTTGAAGTGTTAAAATAATAAACCCAGGAGTGTTTCTGACTTCATGCTACTCTTACTAACTAATACCCCTTTAATAGCGATGAGTTAATGATCTCCAGCCCTGTGTGACCTGACATGCAGCATGTGAGATGACGGTGTGCAGACAGAAATACTCTACCTCTGTCAAGCTAGCTGGCTCCTATTATAGCAGGGGTGTTGACCCATGGTGCTGAACAAGCCTTGGCAGCTCTCAGGCCAGCTTCTGGAGTGAATGAATCACAGCGGTAACGGGAGATGAACGGGGTATATACAGCAGGACTCCTTCATTGCTTTCAGAGGTTCACACTTCAAATCAATTGCAGCAAAGCTCAAATTATCCCACAATGAAAACTGAGTTCTGTTTCTTTCAAAAAAAACCCACCCCGACCTGGTCTGCTGTGAAAGCAACAACACTGTAGATGGAAGAATCTGCATATTTCCAGGTAGACATCTTGGTGGTTTATGCTGACTCTGGAGTAGCTACTTGCAGTATCTACATAAGAAAAGAATGGGATCTGTTTGTCTTCTAGATATTAAATGCAGGTATTGATCATGTTTTCATCACATTGCAAATGAGCATTTTTAATCTTTGACCAAGAAAAAAATTCTATCTTCAGCATATTTAACTGTATCTATCTAGCAGGATGCTTTCTAGTGTCTACTGCTGAAAGGGGAACTATGTATAATCAACTTTGATTTTACTTTTAAACTGCTTTTAATGGGATTAAAATAAATACTTTATCATAAGGGAAAACTAAATCTACAAAGATGCTTCTGTTGAGAATTTCATTGTTGCATGTAGTTCACAGGGAAGAAACACCTGATTACTATGTTTCATTAACTCTGTTATAAAAGAAAACAAATTGTGCCTTATTCTGCATAATATTTATAATATGAAACAAAAGTTTGGCTGTTGATAGGTACTGGGAGAAAAAAATTGAAAGATATTCTTATATTTAATAACCTATGGGGACCAAAACTTTCAATTTCTTCATTAGAAATTTTTGTATATAGAAAAGACCTGTAGAACTCACAAATGGCAAAAGCACGATTGCATGTACAGTCCTGTCTGATACTGATGATGAAATGAGGAGAAATTAATAACAGAACCTATGCCCCAGGAGTAGCTAGAAATATAAAGGGTAGTTGCAGTAGAAATTGCCAAAACAACAACAACAAAAAGCTGTTTAAAAGACCTTTTTTTTTACTAGGATTCTACTTCCATCTCTTAAATTCCTAGTTCTAGGACTGCTAGTGTAATAAAAGGCATGTTTCTGGAATAAATAGCAATTCCTAAGCAATTGCAGTATGTGATAAAAATATATAAACCTACATGGTTGCTGAAAAAAAAAAAAAGGAAGATAATTCANAAGTTTGCTATGATATGGAAAAGGTTGGTGTGATTTAACCAGATCCTCAAAATGACATTCTGGGCTCCACTATACTATGGGTCCATCTGAAAAAAAAAAAAAAGAAGATAATTCATCCTAAACCTTCAGAAAACAGGAATTAAACAGAAATGCCTACTTTGACACCTGTCCAATTTTTAACCTAGAATTTTTCTCATGATTTTTCAACAGCAGACAATAAAATCCATTAATATTATTAATACTTCTACTCAATTTGCTGACAGATAAAGACAGCATTTATTGTGACATCTGTTTTAATTTTGTGCCATCATCTGTTCCAGCAGTGGAAGCAGAGTGAAAAATTTAATTTATCAATTGTGCAATGCTAATATGTTTAGACTCACAAGCTGGTAGTCAGGGAGTCTTATAAATAGATAGATAGATAGATAGATAGATAGATAGATAGATAGATAGATAGATAGATAGATAAATAAATAGAACCCGCAAAACAAACCATCATTCCTTCAGAGAGGCCAGAAATAATTTTGCATCATTTGTGAGACCTCTGTAACTTGTTTAATTTTGTCTTTGTGAGATATTATCCCTATATAGGCTCTGATATGTCATATTGTTTCCAGTACTATCAGCTCCACATATTCTTGCATCTCTTTTCCATTTCTTCCAAGTTCTCTGCAGGACATTCACACACTTCTCTTGCAACTTTCTTCCTGATGCCAGGAGCTGTGTTGCTCACTGTGGCCCATTGGTGACAGAGAAGGGCCACTATATCACGCTTACAGCTTTGCTTCTCTTGGCCACTTATCTGTAGGTTTAGCAAGTCCTCTACGGTTTACCACAAGAATGTGATGCCTCCCAATATGCTGGGCTGCCCGAAGGGGAAGAGGCATGTAGGGAAGTTTATTCTGGACCTCCTTATTTGAGAGGCTGCAGTGAACCCCAAGTTGCTTCAGGGTGTCATCTTAATTTTTACAGTAAGTTAGCAGCAGTGGGCTGTTCCATTTCCACCTTTGCCAAGGGCTCCTGCCACCACAGCTGTGGCAAAAGGCAGTATCAGACTTTTTTTTTCCTAGTTATGAAAACTCTGGTGGTTCTAATGTTCCACTTCACCAATTGTTTTGACTGAAGAAGCAAAGAAGCTGAAAAAAATTGCTGTTATTACTAAACATGAAAAGTTCTCTGCCCTGCAAGCAGCTGAAAAGATGGTGTTGGACAGTGATCTGTAGCATAGCTGAAAATAATGCTAAAAGCCATTGAGAGGCAATTATTTCGTCAATGACCTGACCCTGTATTTGCAATCAGACTAAAAAGAAAGTGCACACATACTGTGAAATAAGCAGATTTGCTTTAGATTGAAAGGATTTATGTTTTCATGGAGAAGACAAGTAATTTATTAGGTTAGCACTTAAAAATTTCTAATGTTGACTTTCTTTGTCTTTATTTTCTAGGTTTTGTTCAGCTTGATAGATTAGTAGGAATGTGTTGTATTAAATGTTGCTTTTAGAATCACTTTCTGGGTTTGGGCTCAAGTATTTGACCAAAATCATTAACATGTTAAATAATGGGATTTTTTTCCATTATATGAGGTAATCTTAAGCAATAATTCTCCACAAAGATGCTGAATGTTTTAATGTTGACATGTCATGACCATCAGGGTCATGATGATCTGCGTATTTTCCTATAGGAAACAGGGAACTGGATTTCTGCATATTATTAATATAATCCATATTTTGATGTATGTTTTTATTAAGATCATAAATATATACCAGAAGTATCTTCTGAAAGTCAGCCTTTCTTTAAAAAAATCTCTTATTTCAAGGGCCTCTTTAAAAAATAATTTGTAGAAACTTTGTTTCTTAACCTTGGACAGATACATGGGCAGGTTTGTATCATAAACAGTGACTTAACAATGGAACTTTACATCAGGCTAGAGAGATCAGGGTAAATTACTTGTATAGTTAATTTATTGAACTACACATAAAGCAGAATCTAGCACTGATTCCAGAGAAAGTACAAATTTCACTCTTCAGAAATAACGTTCACTGTTTGTAGCCATGTTACTGATGCCTGAGGTTGCTGCTGTGCTTGCAGTCCAATAAAACAAGGCAAAGCACTCCCTCACCAATCTAACAACTAAATAACTCAGGGCACATTTTCTGCCTTTGAAGGGTGTTCATGTTGGTATTGAAGGCAAGCTAAATTCAGGAAAATCCCATTTTCCTCTCGCTGTGTTTCCAAAGAATAATGTCTCCAATTCTCTGCTCCAGGCTGACAATTTCAACAGCAAAAGAAACGATGCCTTTTTTGTTGGGTTGCTTGGGGTTTTTTTCGTGATTTTGTTTGCTTTGGTTTTGGAGTTTTTCTGTTTGTTTTTGAGCGCCCCGGATCGTTCTTCCCTCTATTCACTCAAGGGCACCTCGGGGGCTTTTCCTGCCTTCGAGCCATTGTCGGGGGCCGGGGCAGCTGCAGCTGCAGCCTCAGCACGCGTGGGCCGCCCAGCAGGCTGGCTGAGGGGAGACGGTACCTGCTGCTGAGCTGAAACATCTGCCGCTCATTAATTATTATTTTTTCCTTCATTAATTATTATTTTTTCCTATCTCTGTTGCTCAAGCGGTGGAAACTCGCAGCTTTTGGCCGCTGGTAACGGCGAACAGCTCTGACACGGGTGGGGAGGGAGCCGGGCGCCAGCTCCCGTCGCGCCTCCACCGGCGCCGGGATAAACGCGGCCCCTCCCGGGTTCCGTGTCGCGTCCTCCCCCGCTGCCGGAGAACGGCGGATCGACACCCCCCGCGTCCCGACGGGGAATCGCCGCTGCCCCGTAGCGAACCCCGTCCCCACCGCCTGCGAGAGCGGCGGGCACGACCCTCGCCGCCTCCCTCCCGGGCCCTCCCTCCGCGGCTCGGGGGCGGGGAGAGCCCGCGCCTCGCGCCGCTCCCTGTCCGGCCGCGAGCGCCTGCGGCTCGGCCGGTCCCTCCTCGCGCGCCGTAGCGATGCTCCCGGCGCCGCGGCTCTCGGAGGCTGAGTTCAAGATGGCGGCCGCGCGGGCGGCTCTGCGCGGCCGGGTTTCTGCAGCCGGTTAAAGAGCCTCCCGCCTCCCCTCGCCGCCTCCTCTCGCTGCAACCCCCGCGCCGCAGCGGGCCGGGCCGGGCCGCGCACCGCGATCCGCCGCCATGCCGGCCTCGGTGCATGCATGAGAGACGTGGCCGCGCTGGTCTCTGCCGCCGCCATGGAGGAGCCGCCGCCGCCGGGGAGGTCAGTAGCCGGCGCTGCCAAATAGGGAGCTACGTGCAGGGAGCGGCGCAGGCCGCCCGCTGCCGGGGGCTGCGCGTTGCCCGCCGCCCCTTGCGCAGCCTGCATCGCCCGGGGCCGCCTGGGCACTGCCGGGCACGGCATCGGCAGCGCTGCCTTGCACGGGCTGCGTTCGCAGCCTTCGCGTCCCCGCCGCTCCCTTGGCGCTGCAAAAGGTCTGGCTGCTGCTGCTGCTGCTGCTGCTGCTTCGAGTGGGAAAGTGCCACGATAAGAAATCGCTGGTGGCTGCGGTGGGGAAGGCAACGCTTTGTGGGCATTGCAATTAAAACCCAATCGTTTCCTTCCTCCCGAGTCGAGCAGCAGGAGCAAGCGGGTGTTTCTGGGGCCGGCTCTCAGGAAGAACTTTTAGCGGCGTCGATGGTTGGAGAGACGCGCAGAGGGGAGGGCGAGTAGCTGCTGGAGCCCCCCAGGAGGCTGACAGAGTGTGACCTGTGCTCGTTGGCTTGTGAACTGCAGCGATAAAAGCACTGCCTTGCAGATGCTGCCCCGTGTTTATAGTAGTCGTGATTAAAACCAGGTAGCTAGATTCTCTCCGGCGCGCCAATGAAACGGCAGGAGCTTGGAGTATCGCTCTTGGCAACCTTGCCATCGGTGTTTGTCAGAGGGTACAGCTGAAAAAAGTCCTCAACAAAGAGAGCTGGGGCTGTGATGCCTCAAGCTTTTTGCAACTGCTGTTACCTCCTGAATGTGCTGACCTGCAGTTTGGCTTTTTTGCAAGTCTCCATCTGTGCCCTGCTGAGAGATGGGGATGCAAATTGCTTCATGGTTTAGTGTTTCCAACTGGCTGTAGAAGTGTTGCATAAGTCCAAGTTATGAATTCCCTGGCAATTATTTCTCCTTTTAAAATAACATCCTGTTGATGCACTTCACCTCTCACTAGGAGGCATTCAGGAAACACTTTTTCAAATGCGTGTGTGTGATCAATTAGTTCTGTAAGACACCAGCAGGGCACATTGTATTCCAGGTGCGCTGTGCAAAAAGCCTTGGTGCTCTCACGTTCCCGAGATCATTCTTGCATATTGCAAGCTACTGGTGTAATGAAAGGGAAGTGGTGATGCACTCCAGTTTGGATCGAGGCTGTGGTGTTGTACAACCTCTGCTTTGAGTTTTCATTAATGGATTTTAATGATTTGTTTTTCTTACGTCATGAGAATGCCAAGACCAGGAGGTATATATCAGTTAATTACATTTAACAGAAATATTGTGAAATGCAAATGCCAGTAGGGCAACAGAATTCGTAAGCATCCAAGTTCCTTTTTACAGTATCTTCAAAGGGTAATAGTGCAGGTTAAGCAGAAAATGATTTAAAATTAAGTTTGTGCAACAGCATGACCCTCGACCTGGGCTGTCTTGGTGTGGAAGAGTAATCTGCAGTGGCTGGCTGGAAAACACCCAGGCATTTCCTGGCCAGGGCCATTTCTGACCCCTGCTGGATTCTGCTTATTAAAAGACAGTTTATATGAGTCGGATGTGGGTGTGGATTGTGTGGTGGCAACTTTACCCAGCAAATGAAAATTGAATTAGTTCTTTCACAGCGAGCTGGTGGGCGGGAAGGAGATGTTTCAAAACAATTAGGTATCCTTAATTTGTGTAGGGTAATGCATGTATTCCACTCTGATTCACTTCTGTGTGTCTGTGCATCAACTGCACGTCTGCTTTAGAACAGGACTGCCTCTCTGGCTTTCTCTAGTACTTGCTTTTTCTTAAAAGTAATAAAGGGGTAAAGTTTCTGAAGCTTTTCCAACGTGATTTAAGTTCATTTAAATTTTGTATTTACTAGGTGTTCAGTCTTGCAGCTGTGAAGTCAGGAGCTTGTTGAAATCAGTTGGACTGTGTGCAGACTGGGGATTTGAGATCCATTTGGTGGCAGATAACTTTTAATCCTATTTAGCATATGACTGTGTTCTTATGGTGAAGAGTTCTGACTAGGATGGCAGTGCATTGGTGTAATTAATTCTTTTTTAAATGAAATGTAATTCTATTGGAGACGTACTTAGTTATTCTCATTAGCAATACACCTACATTTATTTGAAAAAGAAAGGTTATTGATTTATTGTCGTGAGAGTGCCTTATGTGTTAGAAATCTGTGTAAGGATTTGGTGTCTTGTCAGTGATGTGTTTTGTAAAACTAAGGCAAGCACACAATTTCTCTCACCTTTTCTTTCTTGAAATGTATACTTTGTGGAGAGGGGAGGCAGCTCTAAGCTGAAAAATACAGAAACTATACACAGATGTTGATTTTGAGATAGGATTGCACTTGGGAATTGGAGAGCCTGCAGTGGTTATGGATAAAAGAAAAGATACTACTAAAATGTTTTTGGAAGAATTCACATTTAAGTGTCTGTCCTTGTAGCAAAGCAAACAGAGGTGTTCAGGATAAGATGTTTCCACTTAAGTATTAGAATGCTGATTAAAACAGGTACGTGTTGGTGCTTCTTAATTATGACCTATAGGCTCTGAACTTTTTGAGCCCTATTTTAGTCTTTCTCAAGAATTTTCTGGGACAGAATCCACTAGAAAAATGAGGCCTTAAGCATTTCCAGTGTTGGTGTCATGAAGAGCCAGGAGGCCACTCCAACTTGTGCCTCGACTGCTTGTAGCCCCCTTTTCCCCTGGCATGCACCCAGTGCAAGGGCTGAAGGAGGAGTGAGGCTGTGAATAACGTGGGACAGAACTGTCAGTAACGTGGAGGCTTCCTCCATGCTGGGGAATTTTCCCATGGTCTGTCAGATTTGTTGTCTCTGTGATGACAGTGAATTGGGCTGTCAGTCTGCAGCATCTGTTGTTTGGGGGAAGCCCGAGGTCATGTCATGAATGGTGCTCAGCCTATTTTTCTGTTTGCTAGAGTATCTGTATGGTCGATGATTTAAAACGCCATCACTGCTGATACACTCTTTTACTAACTTAAAGCATTTTCCCACTGAAGCTGTGACCCTAAGTGTATAGAGTTTTACTATCCTACTTTTTAATGCATTTAAATCAGGGAAACTGTAATCTCTATTCTTCATGTATTGCATTTTCATGTTTACATGTGCAAGATGGGGATGAATGACTGATTGCTCCACCCACACACAAACACATGGAGCGTTCGTTGGGATCTCTGGCACTGGTAGCAGTGAGGATTAGTCTGTGCTGTGTGGCTGCTCCAGTTGTTTTTATGTCTGCTAATTAGTGCTGTCTGTGTGCAGGTTGGGTTTACTATTATGTAAGCTGGTGATACTGGCCCTTGTGGAATGCAAACTGCTGTGATGAAAAACAGATTTACTGAATTTAAAGGGAAGGATAAGAGAGATGCAGTAACTTTTATTTTAGGGATTTTTAGAAGCTTATAAAGATTTGGCTTCCATGACAACCCATGACAATCAAATTATATACAAACCATTCCTTTAAACTGCATCTAAAATAGATTTAGAAGGCATTTTTTTGGTACTGCTTTCTGCTAGTCAAGTAGTATGTTGACCTCTGTCAGCACAGGAAGATAAAGTTACCTCTGCTTTTATTTCTTCAGCTGGGTGGTGGGATTTACTGTTGCGTATGACATTTGTGTTTGCAGGTCTATTCCCTTATGTTTTCTTCTGCTGTCCAGTGTTAACTGCACTGATGCTATGCTGAGCCTGCAATTCATTAACTAAATAATTTTTGAATGCTTAAAAATAACTTTGAAGGCTTTTTATTTAAAGGGCTGGTAATTGTCCCATACTCAACTGTGGCCAGCTGCAAACATAAAGCCAAACCTGAATGTTCACTCTTAATACCTAAGCTTGAGCATTATTGAGTTGTCAGGTGTTCACTCAAGTCCAGCACAAGAACCCTGAGTGTAAAATCACATCAGCTTCCTTCCCATGAACATTATCAGGTTTATTCTGGATCCAGACAAGATGGGATGTAACTTTATTGTGCCAATGAATGCCTCCTGCTGTCACGAGGTAGAAGGAGAGAATTAATTCAGTTCCTTCTGTATCATGCTAAAGTTCAGTGTGTAATTAATTTTGTTCCTGGTAGTGATACAGATATTACCTTAAGCATCTTCCTGCTCAAGTATTTTGCTTTAATTATTGTTGCAAGTAAAAAACTGCATTTTTTTTCCCCCAGACTGCTGGTTGTTCATTCTGACTATAGAGACAGCTGATCACATACCCTGTCTTCCCCTGATTGTTTTGGGAGGAATTCATCTATGTACAGCTCAATTTGAATATTTTGTAAAACTTAAATTGTTATGCTGGTACATTTCTTCAAAACATTACTTTGAAATGTTTAGTGAATATGGAGAGGTCCTAGATTTCTGCCTGAGGATGTTATTTTAAGTTGACAGCATGACAAAATATTTTTTTATTCCCTCAGTTTACTTCAAGGCATTATATTTAGTGTCTCTGCTGCCTTGAAACTTAGCTGAGAATTAGATGAAAGTTTGAAGTTTGTTTTTCCCCATTCATTTTTGCTTTGACATTGGTGTGCCTTACATGGCATTTGCTTTTATGCTTGAAGAAATTGATGCAAAGTTAAATGTCTTGGCTTTCAGAAGAGATGGAAATGGATGCATTTAACTAAATAGGATTAGCCACCTCCTGTAGAAAAGAGGAATAGTGAGATGGAACACCAAAACTCTTGTCACTGCTCTCCCCTCCAGATTGAAGTTGCATTTAGTGCTCTTTTTCTACTGGTGGGATGTGGCACGGATCTTGTGCTCTTGTTCTCTGGAAAATTTGGGAAGGTGTCAGGTAACTCTTGCCAGTTCCTTACCCAAAAACATGGGTATCCCTTTGCCAATCAACAATATTTTCCAAAAGTTTTTTATTTTATTTTTTCCTCGGGAAGAAGCTGATCCTGTCTTTCAGAGAGATGTGTTGCTTTTTTACAAGTCTATTTGCATTCACCTTTCCTAATTTGAATACTTATCTGTTCTTACAAAATTATTATACTAGAACTTTTAAGAAGGACTGTATCTTCAATTTGACTTTGTTTTGTGGTAGTGATTTTCATTAAAACAAACAAAAAACCAACAAACCAAAACCCAAAAGACGGTGCTTTTCTGTAACACATTATCACAAGGATAACAAATTAAAAAGCCAGACATGTCCTTGGTATCAAGTCAAATTTAATTATACTGTTAAAAATCTTGTCAGGTATATCACCCAGCTTGTAACAGTAAGTCCTGTTGCTATGTCAGCAGCAGTCAGAAGTTAGGGGTGATTAAGATCTGACATTGACTGCTCAATACTGAAATGCTGAGCTCAGAAACAGGAGATTCAAGTGTGAGTACAAGCTCAAGTCTCTCCATGATTGGATGTCAGCATTAGGTTATAATATAATTAATTTTATTTTTATTTTTTGTTACTGGCTCTGGAGGTATAGTCACAACAGGAATACATGACATGTACTATATTCAGATATCCATGCCAGTCACAGAATTTTCCTATCTTGCTAACTAGGCTTTTTTTTTCCCCCCTGTAAGCACTGTACCAGATTTACACAGGATGTATTTAGCAGAAGATCAAGTTCTATTTGTACAAACTGTGAACAAATTCCTGCTGCTGTGCCCTAAAAAAACCCCAAAACAATAAAAAATGGCAAGGTTTTTTTTTCCTTGCTGTTTTTTCTGAAAGTTTCCCCAGGATTGCACTTAAAGTCCTTATTTATTTATTTTTTTGTTACTGTTTTTTTTGCTGCCCATATGGTCATAACTGCTTTGAATGCAATAGCTGCAACCACTTACAGTATTCACAGATGTAGCACATCTTCAAGAGAAGACTATGAAAAATTGGATTTATAGTCCTTTCTGTTTTCAATTCCAGATCTTTTTAGAAACAAGTCCATTTATTTAAGCTTCTATCTTCCCAAAGAACAGGGAATTTTTAGAAGGTGATTAAAAAAAATAGGAGAGTGTGATGCTTTCATTATGTTGGATCACAACACTAGGAGTTTACAACAGATAGCAGTCCTGTACTTTAGCAGGGCTTCAGTTTGCTTCATCTTAACTTGTTTTCCTCATTAGGCAGTCTGATCCTCAGTCTTAATTGCCCAGAGTGCTACAGGTTGATTAATGGATGGATGAAGTGCTCTCCTGCTGCTGCTGCAGGTCCAGGGGTGCTGGCATGTTCTCTTGTGCTATGTGGGTGCAACAAAACCTGCTGCTGCTGCCCCAGAGAAGCTGGAGCTGCTGATTCCAGAGTAGTCTGTGTGCTGTTCAGCAGCTCTAGCTGGATTCTGGGTTTTGTTCTTTGGTTTTAACAGAGGCAGAGACCGTTACTGCAAATCCTGTTTGCTCTTTGTTAGCAGCAGCTGCGGGATGGTGACAATTTGCACTGGAGTTCTGGTCAGAATATTATCATCTGGTTGCAATACATTTAGGGACGACTACCTTAGCTTTCGAAAGATGTGATTGGCAATATGTAGTGCTGTGATTTCTACTACTTTATCCAATTGCAATGTGCATTACTAACAGGAGGCTAAAGCAGCTTTGTCTTCCCATGCACTTCATCAAACCGAATCCTTGCTAAGGAGCATATCTGTGAAAAAACAGACACTTTGCTTTTAAAATCAAGGCACTTGGTGTCAAGACCGAGGGCTTTCTTTGCTCGTGGGCCTTGTGAAGCCCTTGCAGCTCTCGCAGGGAAGTGGCGGGGGGCCAGGGAAGATGTTGAGAAAGCCTCTGGTGTGTGAATCTGCGGGAAGCTGTTGACGGCAGCAGCCTGTGGAGCTCGCAGCTCCCGGCTGCCCTGGTGGGTGATTATCTTGGCTACTGCCTCGTAATTGCCTCACTCAGATTTACTGCTGTGTGCTGGCAGTCCAGTCACTTGACCTCTGCTGCTCTGATTACCAGCAAACTTCTAAGCTGCATGTGGGTAAGCGGTGGATGAACCCGAGTTCATTGTGTGCCTACATTCAGACACCTGCTGATGAGCATCGGGGGTAGCTGATGGAAAGGGAAGATAAAAAAAAAGTTTCCCCTGTATAGTCACCACAGTTTTTAGCACAACCTCTATTGGTTTTTAAAAAAAAAAAAAAAAAAAGTGAAAGTTTATATAATACTTCAGTAAAGTGCAAAATGTTTATCCTTGTTTAAAAATCATCCTCTTCAGTGTGAGTTCAGCCTACTTAATTTTAACGTTTCCCATATGGTCCCCAGTGGTCTTTTCATATGTTCATTTATTTTAAATGATAAATTACTGTATTTTTCCACAGGCTGATGGTCTTTATCAACAGCAGCAGTTAGGAGACTTTTACTCTCTGTCCTGCTGCTTCAGATATCATACCTCAGTTTTCCAACTCTCCTGTTTTTGTTGTCAGGACATGTATCTCAGTTTTCATTACTGAGCTGGTGTTGTGTACATTGCCAACACTGACTCAGTTAAAAATTAAAAAATTCATAATCCTGTGGTCATTTACATACACAAATTGAAGAAATTCTGTTTTCTGTCTCTTCACCTTCTGGTTGAAGTGCACCCTGGTGTAACACAGTAGTTACTTGTTGGAAACATTCTCTGTTATTTGTTTTGTTGCATTTTAGAGCTGTCAAAGTGTTTCATTTGTGGTTTGTTTTTGTTTTTTTTTCTTCTGTTTGTGTTTTTTTTTACTGTGCTACTCTTGCAGTTTTCCCAACTTTTCTGATTTATGCATCCTGCCTACAGTCTCTTCAATATTCCTAAAATAAAACTGATGAAAGCCTTTTGTTCATCAAAAAACGATGCTGGGACCAGCCTGTAAATAGACTGATGTGAAAATTGCACTTCCAGATTTCTTGTAAGCATTTGATTGAAAATGTCCTTGGCAAATAGTAACTTCAGTTGTCACACTTTCTGTGTGTTTAATAATTAAGATTAGGAAGGTTTTCACTGGCTGTAGGGGAGAAAACCTGCAGTTCTTGGTAGCAAACAAGAAATTAGTGTTGATTAATGTTTCCCAATGTTGGTTGCAAAAATATTTAGGAACCAGTAATTCCGTGTAATAACCAATACTGTAGTCTGATTTATGTTTGCCAGCAGTGCATTTTATAGGCTTGCAGATCGAATTAGTCTTTGCTTAGTTCAGAAAGGTAAATAGCACACAAACATGACAGCTGCCTTGTTAGTAACCTGTAAAATTATAACTGGTTTTGATACCAGAGGGTTTCTGCTGATGATCATCTCTGTTTGGTGTTCATAGATTCATAGATATTAGGGGTCGGAAGGGACCTAGAAGATCATCTAGTCCAACCCCCCTGCCAGAGCAGGATCACCTAGACCAAGTCCTCTAGACTTGAGGAAAGAAGTAGCTTAGAGCCTTTAAAGTTCAGTTCAGTCAGTCTGGTGAAGAGGTTTGAACATTACACTCTTGGAAGAGGTTACTCCCTTAAAAACAAAATGAAAACAGTGCTGCAGGATCTGCTCTGCCAGGCAAGAGCATCAGCTCCCCACCCTGTGCCTTGCCAGGCCAGTGAGATCACTGAAAAAATAAACAGTTCCATAAGCACTGGAACCAGTGAGCTCTTCTTTCATGTGGTTTAGTCTCTTGTGGTTGATTTGTCTTTGGCAAAATCAAATGGGTGTGCTCTGCCTGAAGTTTTTTCTGCAGTAGGACTGTTTGCAAGAGTTCTGAAGAGTAAGTTTTTTCTGGTGTCTAAAAAGATGTGAACTTGTGTTCATCTTTCCCAATTCAGTATTTACAAGATCCTTTTATTTATCCACGGTTTTTCACAAGATCTGTAGGAACAAATCAAAACTTTTTTGCTATGTTTGGGCAATTGTGACTAATTAAATCAGGGTGTTAGAAAACACAAAACAGCATGATTTCCCTAGGCAAGAAAACTATGATAAAAGGTTTGGTGATTCTGTGTAGTTGTTATGATGGCAAAATTCACTGCAGGGCTCTCCTTAGACTACAGATGGTGCTATGGGACTGCCTGAGTCACTTCAGTAACCTCTGAAGTACATCTACAGTAGTCGGTGAACTTGCCTGCCACCTTCTCAGAGCTGTAATGTGAGAAGTGTCATTTCAGACTGTAAATTTTCGTGGGTTTTCTGCATGTTAAAGTATTAATTTTGTTTATAGCTACAAGCAAATAAAAAGTACAGTATCCAGGTTTTATTTTTGTTTTGTTAGCCTTATGTCTGTTTTGCTGGCTGGCAATATTCTTCCTGTAGACACTCAGACTTGCCTCACCAGAGCACGAGGAACATTCCTTGTCTGCCTCAAAAATAGTAGCAAGTAAAATGTTCTTTGTGATTCGAGTGAAATTGAAATTATCCAGTACTGATGCTAATCTTGCACTCTCTGATTTAGGTTGAATGTCTCTTTGCCTTCATATCTTCTACCAGAAGATGTTATTTTCATGTCTACTTCAGAAAGAAAATAATGAGGGGATGGATGCTAATTACATTTTTTCCCTCCCCCAAGCTAGAGTGATGTGTGTTGCATGTATGGCACCAGTGGGGAATGCTGGGGATGAGAGGACTCTGCTGGAGTAATGGGCTCCATATTCTAGGAGGTGTTGGTGTCACTTAGAACTCAGCTTATTCCTGGAATTCAATCAGTAAGGGAGTTATTCTGACCTTATAGAGTCCTCTCCTCCTGTTTTTCTCCCATCTCTGTATTTACACTGGGTAGATAATAATCAGTTAGGTATAAAGGCATAGTGAGAGAAGGTAAAACCATGTCTTACTGCCATGTGCTTTCCCCTGAAGTCTGAACTAACCAGAGGATTTCATTACTTTGTGTTGGTGTTTTTTTGTTTGCTTTGGTTTGTTTTGCTTTTGGCTTTTTTTGTGCTTTTTTGTTTGCACCTCTCAGTTTAGGCTTGTCACAAGTTTTTATCCAAAATGATGAATAATTTACATACACACGTATGTTTACACTTTGTTCTCCTGGTGCCATGCTACAGATCCTCTTCGTTGTATGTTCCTTATGTATAAGTTGACCTTATGAGTGTGAAAAAACTGGGATAAATGCAGATGCCTGTGGCAGGAAAGTACTGATGGTTGACCGTGTTTGGGATTTATCAATGGATTAGCTTTCTGCCAGATCTTGCCAGTACAAAAATCATTGACATGGTTTAACTTGTTGCCTCAGGAAAGAGTGTAAATCAGAAGATGCTACTTGCAAGATCTCTGAATCTGACCCTGAGGAATTATCTGATGAAACAAGTGCTGACACCTTCTATGGAACTTCTCCTCCTAGTACACCCCGCCAGATGAAGCGCATGTCAACAAAGCACCAGAAGAACAACGTGGGTAGACCTGCCAGCCGCTCCACCTTGAAAGGTAGGTGCAGTGATTGGTTTTTTGCCTAAAATGACCACGAAGTCACTGTAGTAGCCCTTCACTACCTGACAGAGGACATACACAGAAGATGGAGCCAAGTCCTGAGGTTGAAACGTTGCAACGAGGGAAAAGCTCTTTTGGGTATTAGAAGAAGATTTCTACCATGAGAATGGTCAAATAATGAACAGTTTGCCAGAGGGGTTGTTGAATCTCCATCTTTGGAGATTTCCAAAACTGGATAAGATCATGAGCAGGCTAATCTAGTTTTGAAATAAACACTGCTTTGAGGAGGAGTCTGGAAAAATTACCCTTCAGAAGTATTTTCCAATCCATTTTTTTTTTTTGTGATTCTATCATCTCTAGTAGTGGTATAGTTGCTTCTCTGCCCCAATTTCATGTTCTGCAGCACCTCACATTATTTCTCAGTGATTATTCTTCACTCATTACTCTTATTCTTACTGTTTAATCTTCAGTGTCACTGAAGCAATTACATTGTAATCACCATTGTTTATTTCTGTTCCTGCTTTAGTCAGAAAGTCCTAACTGGGGAAGTAAAACCCAAAAACATACTTGATATATGTTTTTTCCTAATGTTACTAAATAACAGTATCTAATACTGAATAACATTTTTAGGTTAGAGTATGAATTTGAAGTTTCGCTGTCTTATTTTGGGGCAAATACAGAATAAGGTAATTTCTTGTTGAAAATATAATTAAAAAAACCCCACAACAACAAACAAGCCATGCAGTAACAACATCTTTTCAATATGTCCTTCCAAGAAGAAAAAAAAAAAAGTGCAATTTTAGTGGTTTTACTGAGGCTATATGATGTGTGCAAAAAAAGCCATTTTGTAAGACTGTATGTTTGGCATTTTCATATAGAATATACCTAGATTTGGGTGGGGTTTGGTTTTGTTGGTTTGTGGGTTTTTGTTGTTGTTGTTTGTTTGTTTAAACTGTCAGAGAAAGTTCTTTGCCAGAGTTGTTATGGCAGCTTTACTATTGCCAGTTGATAGTTTGGAAGCAATGTTTTAAATTGCTTCATAGGAGACATTACACAGAGTGTAGTAGCTTCAAGGATTGCATTTTCAAGGTAAAGTTTAGGGCAGAAGAAGGTAAATGGTTTATTGTGAATAAGAGAATACAGTCTGTTCCTCAGTTTTATAGGGTTGTGGAGTGCAAGTTCATAATAAAGGAAGGGTCCATGTAAACATCTTTCATTTCTATCACATCAAATTTCTTATAACCTGAATTTAGTATTATAAAATAAACTGACATGATCTGTTTAAACTGTTTTCTGAATCGTTTCTCCAGTAGCCAGAGACCCATGGGATTCACATTTTCTAAGGCAAATTATTTTCAAAGTTGGTCCTAAGACATATATATGTATCCTGTCTGCTTTTTCTGACTCAGGAGGATATGGAATGTCAGTCCAGTGATGCTTGCTTACTTACTGAAGTGTTAGCTTCTTGAACTATGTAAAACCAGTGTTAAAAATGCAAACTGAAGGGGTTCAGAGGATCTTCTGATATCTAGAGTGTAAGTTCAGAAAGTGATCTTCAGATGTGCCAGGGCTTTCATTTATTTTGCAATGTCACCAAAATCTTTAACATCAAAGCATTAAAAGTTGATCTATTTCTAATCTACCTCATGCTGTGTGTGTGGGGTGGTGTACGTGTGCGTTTCACCTCTGCCAACCTCCTCCATCTTCCTCCATCTTTCCTGCCAATGCAGCATATGTTTTCCCACTGCTTGCTTACCCCAGCTTTTTGGTCTGTTGCCACCTTGCAGCAGTGCCAGCTCTGGTGTGGAATACAAGCTGATAAACTCAGCAGGACTTTTAATCTTGTGTTGTCTAGTGCTGGTTAACCCCATGAGTTAGTAACCAGTGAGGCTGAGTTACCACTGTCTGACAGTAGTGTTTCAATAGGTAAATGCAGAACCAATTATAGCAAATTTTATAGCAGGTTTCTTAGAATCACAGATAGTTTTCCATTTCCAGGAGGAAAACTGTGAGTTAGGTTTTTATGTCATCTGCTGTTTTACTTGGTACCTATATTCTGGTATGAATACCTGAAATGAGTAGCATTAGAGACATTGATAAAGTTCACATTTGTAAGAAACAGTTTCTGCCATGATTTGGGGTTTTTCTTTCTTCCTTCAAAATTTTTTTTTTTTTTTTTTAGAGTTAAGTTCTATTGTATGTATTGTGACCTGTTCTGTTTCAACCCAGCTATGGCAAGGGTTAAATACAGATATGGGGATTGAAAGGAGGAAGTGTGGCTGATCACATTCCTATTAACTTGTCATTAATGGCTGGAAAGAAGGTTTGTAATGGAAACAAGCAAGGAAAGGTGCTTTGATCACATAACCTCTCCACTTTCATTTCAGGTGTCTCTGGAACCTTAATACAATGGCTTTGTGAACATAGGTTTGATAGTCTTCGAGCTAGGTTACCTCACCAGTTCTTTTCCAGAGGACTGCTGTCTTGCCTCAGCAGAGATCAGAATTCTGTGATTAAGGAAACAGATTTCTGTATGACCCTACCTTCTGTTTGTTGCAGATGCTGGAAGAGATGTAGTGAGTGACACAAGAAAAAGGGCCCTCTAATGATGTCAGTGAAGTGCATCATATGATAGCAGCATTCTGTCCTGAAAACTTGTGTGATGCTAGGCAATTAGCACAAATTAAGATCTGTTTCTAGAAGGAAGCCAGAGATTCTGGGATGTGGTTGCATATTATTGAGAAAGTGCTGTTGAAGTGGGGGAGCATTGAACATGAAGTGCTGAATGTTCTGAAATGTTGAGCAATAGCTCTTCCCATTCTTGGCACACAAAAGACCCTGGCTGACGGGTCTTTCTTTATCATGATTTTCCATGTATAGAAAGGGAATAATATTCTTCTGCTGAGCTGACCTGTTTTGCAAATAAGCTTATTAGTATTTAGGATATTAACATAATGTTATATTGAGGAGCACAGTAGCAAAGACTCTAAGGAAATGACTAGTTTTAGAATAAGGAATGACCTATGTGCAGCAAATAACCCTTCAATTGACAGTGAACAGTGAGAAGATGAGATGATGCTCTTTTTGTTGCTGAAGTCACATTCTTTCTTATTTTCCTTCCAGAGAAAATGAGTGTGCCAACTCAGTCTGTTCATAAAGACAATGGGAAAACCATTGAGAACGTGGAGGAGCACAGTTACAAACAAGGAAAAAAGATCAGAGACACCCTAAGGACAACAGAACGAGATCACAAGAAGAACGTGCAGTGCTCATTTATGTTAGACTCCGTTGGTGGGTCTCTGCCAAAAAAACCTATTCCAGATGTTGATCTCAATAAGCCTTACCTCAGCCTTGGCTGTAGCAATGCTAAGCTTCCAGTCTCAGTGCCCATGCCAATCCCCAGAGCTGCACGCCAGACTTCTAGGAGTGACTGCCCAGCAGACCGCTTGAAATTCTTTGAAACCCTGCGGCTTTTATTAAAACTTACCTCAGTCTCAAAGAAAAAGGACAGGGAGCAAAGAGGCCAGGAAAACACCTCTTCTGTCTGGCTGAACAGATCCAATGAACTCATCTGGCTGGAGCTGCAGGCTTGGCACGCCGGCCGGAGCATCAATGACCAAGACCTCTATCTCTATGCAGCCCGTCAAGCTATCCCCGATATCATCAATGAAATCCTCACCTTCAAAGTTAACTATGGGAGCTTCTCCTGTGTAAAAAATGGAGCCAATCTCAATGGTACTTCAGGAGAAGGAGTTTGCAAAGCAACACGTGGAACTAGTGCTTTGGGTTACTCGAGTTACCACAATCACCTCCATCGCCAGCGGGTCTCATTTGAGCAAGTAAAGAGGATAATGGAGCTGCTAGAGTATATAGAAGCACTTTATCCATCTCTGCAGGCTCTTCAAAAGGACTATGAAAAGTATGCTGCAAAGGACTTCCAAGACAGAGTGCAGGCACTCTGTCTATGGCTAAATATTACAAAAGACTTAAATCAAAAACTGAGGATTATGGGGACTGTTTTGGGCATCAAAAATCTTTCTGACATTGGCTGGCCAGTGTTTGAAATTCCTTCTCCTCGACCATCCAAGGACAATGATCCAGAGGATGAAGAAGTTGATAGGGAAACAGAAGTAAAGGAATCCTCAGGAACATGCACAGAGGAGAGTGATGGTGAAGAACAAATCTCTGAGGAAAATGTGGAGGAACTTAGACAAGCCATCGAGAACAATTTTACTAATAAGCCAAATTTTGACTTTCAGGACCATTTTTCAAGGAGGCTTGATAGGCTTGAATCTGAGGAGGACTCCGCCTCTTGGGTTATTCCAGAATGCAGTGCTGAGGCAAGCTGCAGCCAACACTGTTTGACCTCTATTTACAGGCCCTTTGTAGATAAAGCACTGAAGCAAATGGGGTTGAGGAAACTAATTTTAAGACTGCACAAGCTAATGCATGGTTCATTGCAAAGGGCCCGTATGGCACTGGTAAGGAGTGATCACCAGCTGGAGGTAGGTTGCTACTACTGTCAATGGGTAACAGCAGTACCTCCCATGATGTATTGTTTCTAGCTGAAGCAGGAGGAATTGGGATCTTCCCAGAGTTTTGATTGCTGTGTTGCTTTTTGAAAGGTAGTGGATGTTACGAGCCCAGTTGTGCTTCCACTGAAATCAATTTGTCACTTGACCTGAATTAGGAT